>VZTX01011161.1:41029-77992 GCA_013400915.1 Pardalotus punctatus
GGAAATGGATGTCACAGTATTTTTCAAGACAATTACAACAGTTTTTAGAAGTCCTATATGAAAATAAAAATTCATATTCCATTTGAAAGTTGTGAATATACAGTTATTAAAGCTGCTAATTTCAGTGTATCAATCTAGGAAACAGAAAAAGAGATCAGTTACAAAACTGTGTAAACTTATTCAAACCATCTTTATAATCATCTTCTGTCTTTTTTTCTTTTTTGGAGGTGACTTATAGCATGGCTCATGGCTCTGTCTTATCAATTTGCCATTAAATCCTCCAAATTTTCTACAGTTTAATGGCTCTGATTTCCATTGTTTGTAAATGCTTTAGCCAAATTGGTGGATATATACAGCCTCTATATAGCTAAACTCAGAGGCAGCAAGACTGGATTTTGTGTGGTTATATGGAGATAACCATGTATGCATATCTGTTTTACCAGGTACAGATCAAGGTGATACTTTCCAAATGGAAATGTCACAGGTGGGCTTCAGTGCATATTACTCACAAAAAAAGGTATGGGAGTTTAATTATTTAATGACACAGATAGATATAAATATGTAGACTTGAGCACAAGAGAAACAATGTCCAATTTTAAAATCTTTTTACAAGCAGGAGAATGTCAAATTATCCTTTTAATTTTTTTTACTTGAATATATATTAATAAGTAAAGTATTATTGTTTTTTCATGTAATGGTTTTGAGATGTGTTAATGCAATCATTTCAGTGATTTCTGAGTTCATGTAGTAGGAAAAATTTAATTTTTCCATGTTTATGACTAACTATATTGTAAAGCTTGTAGGCAGTCACCAAAATATAAATAAATCAAGTCTGGAAATAATTTCTCTAGAAATAATGAAGTTCATAATATTTGTTTAAAGCATATTTCACTTAAAATTTAGAACAAAAAAATCAGATATATTTTAAAGCAAATCGATGTTAAGATTATCTTTACCAAATAAATCCTCTTTGTATAATCCAAGTGTGGTTCAATAAGCTTTCAATTGAAAATATAAGAAGGTTCTTTCTTTCTTATAACCCTTAAAGATGAATGAAATAATTTTTTTAAAGTCCTCTATATTTGCACAAACTAAAGTTTTAAATTATAAAGCACTTGATGCTAAGAAATGGTAAAAAGATGAGAAATATATGGACATTTATTCAGGAAAACTATACTTTCAATTTTATTGCAATTTTCTGTAACAGTATCTCAGTTTAGTGAGGAATTTTAATAACCTGGATAAAGTAAACTATTTGTTTGCTTTCTGTGTACAAGATTAAGTATTTCTGCATGAAGTATTCTTTATAATAAGCCATGTTAATTTGAAATTCAGATTTAACAGTACTCTCAAGAATATTTCCATATGTAAAAAATTAAACTCTGAAGCTATTTGCATCAGCTTTTGGGTGCTTCCATTGTCACTTTTGTTGTCAAAAAGGGGGCTTTAGCTTTTCCATATAGCTGTGTTTGTGGGATCAAGAGTGCATAAAAGCATGGGCTTAGCAAGCCCAGCCCCAGGGTGGACAGACTGAGGAAATTACCAAGTGTCTAAATCAAGCCATTTTATCATGAGTTGCAGAGCCATGGGAACTAATACAGTCACTTATCCTCTTGCAGTAGAGGGGTGATAATCCCTCTTATAAGCTCAGTAAAGTCCTGCACCTAAGTGGTAACTGTGAGCAGCTCCAGCCTTCAGTCTGCACTGCTGCCTTAAACACAGTGATGCAGGAAATTATACACAGTACCTTCGACTTTGCTCACACTTTTTCTAAATCAGGTGGTTCTAAAATGCTGACTTTTATTTTTCAAAGGATGTTCTGCTGCTGGGTGCTGTTGGGGCCTACGACTGGAGTGGAACAGTAGTTCAGGAGTCTTCAGACAGAGTCACCACCTTTCCAAGCCATGTGTTTGAGAAGATACTACAGGACAGAAATCATAGCTCATATCTAGGTAAGGGGCTGAAATACAAATCTGGAAATATATGAAACCTTGATTAAGACATTAAATAAGTTGGAAAATTCTCCTCTAGCCAGATTTATGTTAAGAACTGATTTAAGAACATGAAAAAAAATTTCAGTGAGAAAAGATCGGGTCAACAGGTCATTGAATGAAAACTTTATTGCGTTTTTAAATTCTACTAATATCAAAGTGGTAAGCTGAAAGAAAAAAAAAAAATCAGTCTTTGTCACTGATGTGGTTTAACCCCAGTTGACATTGAAGCAGCAACTCAGTCATTCCTCTTGAGGGGAGTGAGGATGGGGGAGAGTCAGAACAGAAAAACTGAGTGAACTCATGGGTGGAGCTACAGACAGGGAAAGTGAAAGCCCTTCATGCAAGCAAAGCAAAACGAGGGATTTATTCACCACTTCTCACAAGCAGGCAGGTGTTCAGCCATTCCCAGGACAGCAGTGCTCCAACACACAGAACAGTGACTTGGGAACATAAACACTATCACTCTGAAGATCCTCTCCTTATTCCTTATTCCTCCAGCTTTATCTGCTGAACATGCCACCATATGGAATGGGATACGCCTGTGGTCAGTTGTGGGCAGCTGTCCTGGATGTGTCCCGTCCCAAATCCTTGTGCCTCCCCATCCTCTTCACCTTTGGGGTGGGGTGAGGAGAGAAAAGAGCCCCAACAGTGTCTGAGCACTGCTCAGCAGCAACTAAAAGCATCCCTATGTTATCAACACTGTTTCCAGCATAAATCTAAATCACAGCTCCATACCAGCTGCTGTGAAGAAAATTAACTGTATTCCAGCCAAAACCAGCAGTCACAGAGACATAATAAATCATGGTATTTGAAAAGGCTGCTTAGTGAATCATACTGATCATTATGAGATGCTTCTGTTACAATATTTGTTTGTTCTTCCCCAGTTCCATGTGGATGGGAAGCTGACTAACTTTCTATTTTTTCATATGTGCTTGCTGTTTTCTTAGTCTTTTCCAGTTCGGTTTATAGTTTTCAAATATTGCTACCTTTTAATGGAGATTTTACTTATAATCTCTATATGTATTTTTGGCATATTTTTGTGACCCAATAAAGCCAGTCAGTTTGTATTCTCAGTTCATGTAAGTGTTTTCTGCAAACCTTCAACATGCCCGCTCTGCTGTTTCATCCCTGAATAATGCTACAACATTAAGTACCTATGACATTCTTATTCTTGTATTTAATAAGATGCTATCTTTGCAACTAACATCCTGTTTCTTTCCCTATGGCTCAGCATTACTTGCATCCAACAAAATTAATAAATCTAAACCCAACATAATGAACAGTAGCTCTTTTGCATGTATGACCTCTTCAGACTTTCTCTTCATTTTTTAAATAATTTTTAAAAGGTCAGGTCATTTCCTTCCTCTACAAGGCAGTTTTAGAGTATTTACTTTAATCTTTCTGGAAAAACAGTGTTGTTGCCTTTTCTGTCCCTTCATTTCCCTTCCCTCCAGTGGGAGCTCTCTGTACCAGCTCTCTCTCACCAGCCTGGGAGAGCATAAGTTGAAGAGCTGCTAGAACATGACAGCTTGCTTGATTGGCCCTTGTTCTGCACTGTACCCATTCACTTCAAATGATTGTATTCTGTATTAATTAGGAGGGTGTGTACTTAACTTGCAGAATAAATCTCATTTTGTAGTTGCTCATTGAACTTCCAGTCACAAAAGTTGTTCCCACTCTCAAAAAGAGCATCTGAACAAAAATGTGAATTAGACTGGTATAATATAAATATCAAGACATAATGTTTTTAGACTGTGCTCCTCATATTGTCCTGCAGCTTGCTAAAGATCTCCGTATTCTGTCCCATCACTGGCATTTTGTTATTGAATTTAACCATAGACTTTATAAAGGATGACTTTATTGTCTTTGCTTAAAATAAATTTGCTGGAACTAAACCACAGAAATGTAAACTATGTACTAATGCTAGATTTATACTGCTAATACATACTTAAAATATTTGCAGGTATTAAATGATGTTTCCTGAAAGTGAATAAATGCTAGAATAATAGTAATGAGGATTAAAATGTTTGAAGAAATTCAATCAACCCTTCAGCTGACAAGCTGTTAATGTAGCCTTCCTTATTCAGACAAAGCACTGGACTGTGGTTTGGTGAGCTGTGGGAAAATGTGCTACAAACTTTGCAGAAGCTAGGTGTTCCTTCTGAGTTTGAAGACTAGTCCAAATGTTCATCTCATATTTCTCTTTATTTTTTCTTTCCAAGGATAGTCTTTGCACTTTTTTTTCCTATCTCCTTCACAAGCATGACATTTTTGTGGTCGGCATTTTACTGAATAAGCTAAACTATTGTCCATGTTATTCTGTAAACCTGTTTCAACTTGATCTGCGTGTCATTGTTCTCCCCAGGATAATATTGCAAATTTTATGCATATGTGACAGCATAACTTCCCATCTGGAATCATCATTCTCTGCGATTAACATACCAGATT
Source organism: Pardalotus punctatus (assembly GCA_013400915.1). NCBI lineage: Eukaryota > Metazoa > Chordata > Aves > Passeriformes > Pardalotidae > Pardalotus > Pardalotus punctatus. The sequence continues at coordinate 45,472 of VZTX01011161.1, forward strand.
GACTTGTCCTCAGAGCCTTTATGGATAACCAAGTAATGAATTGTAATTAATGGTCTCTCACACATGTTAAATGTTGGCTTCTATCCCCAGGTTATTCTGTTGCTGTTCTCTCAACTATGAGATCTGTCTATTTTGTTGCTGGTGCGCCAAGATCCAACTACACTGGTAGAGTGGTGGTTTATGATGTTGACAGTGATGGTAATATTGCAATTGTGCAGTCTCAGAGAGGCGAGCAGGCAAGTATATTTGGGTCATGAATAGAGACTTTCAGGAATCTGTTTTTACTGACCCAGCAGTAAATTGCAATTTGTTTTGAAAATTCCTCTTTCTTTCAAAGCATTTAAAATCCACTTGAACTTTTCTCTGCCACTAGACTATTTCAATGCGGTTAGCTGTAACTCTTAAACAGTATTTTAGGAAGTCATCCTATTAGTGGTTACAGATAATATACAAATCTGATTAATGTATCTTTCAGTCAACAATTCAAATTGAGAGAGACTCAGTGAGCTCTGCTCTGCCTGAGAAGTTGTGAAGTACATGACCTCAGAAGACAGATCTGGAAGCTCAACCTCTTTTTCTCTATTTAGAAAAGAGGAATGATTTTAAATGGTTATGCATCATCCGTAAGAAACCTGAGAGTAGATCAGAGGCTGGGTCATTTCATGTGCAATTATAAAGAAAATATACTTCTCACATTTTACTTTCCGTCGGCATTTGTATTGCTGAGTGGTAAAGCCACAGAAGCACTACGGGACAGAAACAGTGAAACATTACCAGTGAAACATTTCCGCATACCAGGATTTGATTTTTCTACACTGGAGTATGCTAGATAGCAATTTCATTCATCAGCATTCAGTAGTATTGGAATATTACTGGATGTAATCAGGTACTAAAATATGACTTACAAAAACCACAGAGTGACAAACTGTTTACTACTGATTTCAGATTGGCTCCTACTTTGGCAGTGTGGTGTGTTCAGTGGATGTCAACAGGGATTCTGTGACAGATGTGCTCCTTGTGGGTGCACCAATGTTTATGAATGACTTGAAGAAAGAAGAAGGGAGAGTATACATGTTTTCCATCACAAAGGTAAAAATTGCTCAAGCCAGCATTGCTTAGGGATAATTTCTTTGAAATCAGATTGGCCATGTGCATGCTAAATGCCTTTGGCCTCTCTAGATCCTCTAAGTCAGTATTTAGTGAACCTTTTCAAAATGTTGGAAATATTTCAAGTGGCACTTTTTTCTTTTTTTTTTTTTCACAAGAAACAGAGCATGTGCATTTCCTGGGATATGGCATAAGGGCAGGGACGAATGGTGCCAAGCCTACCTAGTTAGAGGGCTGTGTGTGGAGGCCTTTCCAGTGCTGCCTCCCATATTCTGCTCTTCAGTAGCAGCTGCAAACTTTCCCCAGAACTGCCTGTGCATGTAATCTGGGAATTAGCCAGCTGGAACAGACAAAATGGAGCCAACGATCAAGGCAGTAGCTAAGCTAAGCACCATCAGTGGTCAGGGGCCTGGAGCTCTCAGTGTCTCCCTGATCCTGGTGTCAAGCAGTGTGCTTCATGCCAATATAGTATGGGTTGGCCATATCTCTGAGAAACATAGCTCAAGGCTTTTGCTATTTAATTTGCCATTTGTTTTTGGTGACTGTATTCAATGCCTGACAGTATTCCCAACGCAGTTCTAAGAAATGCTCTTCTGCAAGTTTTCTGCATTGTTCCATAGACTCTGACATTGAATTGTTACTATAACTTTTGCTGTCCCCTCAATTCTGTAAAGCTGGATTACTTGTTTGATGCTTGACTGACAGTGCTTTTTATTCAGACCTGCGGTAGGTGTTGTCACAATATCTGTATTAATTATACTGAGCCCTCTGGCACTTTTGAAAAGCCTTTCAATCTGTTTTCTCTGATGGATGGCAGATACTAATTTACTTTGCAGTCTTTCAGTCTGCAAAGTAAATTAATATCTGCCATCCATCAGAGAAGACAGAACATGGTCTCTTTGCTATGTAAATTGCAATCAAATAAATAGAGAACAAGGACCATTCTCCTCAGCAGCACCTCAGTCAGACCATCCTGATGCGACAGGGAACTACCCTAAAGCAATTTCTAGGTAGATGCAGGAGCTGAAAGGTCTGACAGCTGACATTGGTCTTTGTGCCTGTGGTATCAGACATGAAATATGAAAGAAAAGAAAAATTAAACTTTTTTTTTTCCCTCTGTTTTTGAAAACCAAATAAATTGGAAGACTATCTTGCAGCTTCTCGTTGTCAAATGATAAGTTTAAAATTATTTAAATGTTAAGAATAACGGAAGATTTTTTAAATATTTTTAAAATAATCTGGATTTGTGCAAGTTGTCTCATTGCACAAGTAATACTCTGGTCATTTTTAATAAGTAACTTGGCTGTTATTTCTAAAATTTTAAGCACAGTATGATAACTGAGCTTAAAGGTGAGAACGCTATTTGCCATTGCATTTAATCTAGTGTAACTGGGATTACTTAACTGTGAAGATCTCCAATCTTTCTTTCTTCATTGGCATTGGAGAGGTCAGGAGTTTACCATTTGGACACATGTTTTTTGCATTAGTTTAGTAAGGAAATTCCATTTCTGCTTCAAAGAATTATGTCCAGTTACATAATTTCCATTCCCTCTGCATAAAAACTGGTTATCCAAAACTGGAAACTGTATTTTTCAATGTATTGTGAAACTTTCAGAACAGTCAGATGAGGACAGTGAGAGCATTTAACTTCATACATATGGTTATATTTGCTGTTAGTACTTTGCATAGCATGCTTTGATTTTGCTGTGTAATTCTTGCCAAGACTTTGAGACATAATGCAAACTGAATGGGCAATACAATGGGGAAAGAATTCAATGTTGAGCTGTCCGAGGGGAATGTACTGGAAAACAAACAAAAAACAATGCACATAGATACTGCTCCTATGTCTAATCTGGTGCAATGATAGCTGTGTTTTTGATTTTTCTTCTTTTTCAATTTTTAAAGAGAATTTTGGATCAACAACAGCTCTTGGAAGGTCCACAGGGGTCAGAAAATGCACGCTTCGGATCAGCAATTGCAGCACTTGCAGACATTGATTTGGATGGCTTTAATGATGTTGTAATAGGTGCACCACTAGAAAACCAAAACTCCGGAGCAATTTATATTTATAATGGATTTCAAAAGACTATACGTACCAAATATTCTCAGGTAACTAAGTTTTTTGCATAATCCTGCACTTGTTGCCTTTAGATCTGCTAGAGGAAAACTGAAGGTTTTCTGTGTTTTAATTGGCTACTTTTCATCCTCTTAAAGGAGTACTGTTATTCTCATGGTTAATTTCAAGTTTTGTGCCTCTCCTTCCTTCAGCTGTCAGCATACACAGGTTGATGTGGTGGTGCTTATAACTGAACTACACAGAGGAAAAGGATACACAAGATGCTCATTCAGAGCCATGATGCCTGAGTGTGAATTCAGCTAATTTCCTAAATGTTTTTCATACCCATTATTTTCAGGTTTTTAGTGTTGATGTACAGCAATAGAAATTAGACAAACCCCAGCTCTGCAAATTACAAATACATAGTATTAAAGGGAAAGTCTTTCAGTGGTCTTCATATATACTGTAATTGTAAACTTAATATCACTTCTCATGTGGATTTTCTGGTTGCAGAAAACATTTGTTAGAACTCCTATTGAGCTTCATATTCTTTGAATTGCTCAATGCGAGATGCAAAAAGTTTCCATCTGTGTCTGGCATACAGCAGTTGATATACTCCCAAGACAGAAAAATCTTGTCCTTTGTCTGCTCCAACAGAGGAGAAAGAAGTGCTAAAAGCATCTGAGAAAACACCCACAAATGCATTTTGTTTAAACAATACATTGAATATACAGGGAGTATCAGTGAAAATCTATTGCTTAGGCTGCTACCTACAGACTTAAGCATGCTTTGGCAAACTCAATAACCAAACTCTCTTTCCCAGAAAATCCTAGGATCGGATTCTGCTTTTGGACAAAAGCTCCAATTCTTTGGAAGATCAGTAGATGGCCATAGAGACTTAGATGACGATGGCATTACTGACCTGTCAGTTGGTGCTGATGGAAATGTGGTTGTACTATGGTTGGTATATTCTTTCTTGGAAAGGAAGCAATTAATGATTCAGATGCAGCAGTTGAATATTTTGTTAATTAAACAGGAAAATAAGCAAATGAAAAAGCTCTTTCGCTCCCTGTGTTCAACACTAATGCACTTACTACCACATCACTGCTCTCAAAACCAGCTAAGAAAAGAGCATTTGGCTAAATGTATTTTAAGCATTTATCATTAAACCACTGAAAGTCAAGGCAGCACAGAAGGCAGAGCCAGGGCATGGGGGAGGAAGCCAGGTGGCAGAGCCTGCTGGGAGGGACCTGACCAGGAGTGGGAGGGCCAGGAGACATCTGCCTGCTACTGCAGACACACGGTCCAGAGGGAAGGGGCAGTAGCAGGGAATGGCATTTGATGGGGGGTTTTTGTATCAGCAGGTTGTGTATTTCAGTAGCCACGGTATAATTTTGATAGCTGAGCCTGAGACAGACCAAACTGCCTCCCACACAGCCTGCTTGACCTTTACTGGCTGTTATGGGGGAAAATGTTGTCCCGCAGGGTCCAGAGAGAGAGCAGTAACAGAGTTGACACCTATTTCTGGCAAGAAACACATTTTTAATGGTGCATGGCCTTTGCCACAGAAGTCTGAGTATTTTGTAGAATACAAAAAGGTTTCACAGAACCCAAATCTTCTCTCTGCCTAAGTAGTATGTGGTTTCCATTCCTTGCTTAAGGAGCTAAATTCAAACACAGTTTATTTTCCTATCTGTTGCCTGTCTTCTTCCCTGAGGCTTTCCATTGTAAGAAAAACATCACTGAATTACTACTTCTTTCATAATGAAGCAAGATAATTAAAAATGAATGGTCAGTTTGGACCTTTGACTGCTGCTGCTGCTGGGAATTTCATTAAAGGACATTATGCTCCTTGAAGTACCAACATTTATTTAGATTTGATTAATGAAGATGCTCATTCGTCTTTCACTCTGACATTTGGGTGGATTAATGAGTTTCATTTTTGATTAAAGTGTTTGTTTTCACATGTAGGGTTCCTTTGAAATTGTTATTCAAAATCTTGATTAATTACATGGAAGTTGTTTTTCTGAAAAATAAAATTATTAAATAAAATGAAGAGTTACCCACTCTCACCTTCCTAGAAGAGCTCAATAATTTCCCTAAAGGAGCAGAAGGTGGTTACTTATTTGGGAAATAGGCCAAGGGCTTCAGTATCTGATACTCTGAGGGATTGATTAGAGCATTAGGATAAAGACATCAATGATCCATTAATTAGACATGAAAATATTTTTTATCATTACTGAAAGCTACTATATCAACAAATTCATGTACTTGTATGGAAAAAGAATTTTACCAGTGCCATTAAAAGAAGTTTACATTGGGAACAAAAAATTAATGCCAACATTTACAGGTGATATTAGACAACAGCTTCTACATTACCAGTGTTCTTCAAAGCCCCATGTAACCTTTAAAATATATTTTTCAGGTCAAGAGGCATTGCAAATATGTCCATAATTGCCTCATTTAAACCTGAGAAAATCAGTCTGCTGAACAAGAATACGGACATAACTGTCAAAATATGTTTTCAAGCTACATTTAGACCAGCTAAGAAAAATAATCAAGTGGGTAAGAGTATTTCAATGACCTGTCTTATATTAATTTCTTCAAAAGTCCATTATTCAAATGAGTAATAGGAAGTCTAAAAATGTAATAGATTGAATGTTAAGAATCACAAAATCGTTATTAAACTTAAGTGCTTGAGAAAGTTTTTTTAAGACCTAATTCATCACTGGCTCTCGACAATCTTTGAAAAGTGGGGAACTAAGAGTATAAAGGAGAGCTGTATCCTTGTTGTTCAACAATCCCCAAAAAATGTTGTTAGTGAGGAACTGGGTTTTTTCAACCTTCTGGTTTCAACAGCAGACTGCATACTTTTCCTCTCTTCAGAAAAAAAAAAAATACATATGTATTTTCCAGAGGCTCAGTGCAATTGTCAGTGGGAGGAAGCTCTTCTTTTCAGAGGACAGTGAATATTTCTGTGGCCAGCAGTGGGCCCCCATGAAGTTTTCAATTTAAATCTCACAGATAACACCAGGTGGACTGCTTCAATGCTACATAAAGTGCCTTTAGGAATTCATGATTTTAAGCTATAAAATAACAATGAACTTCTACAGCATATTAGTCATAATACAAAGAAAAGGCAGCAGAAATTATTGTGTGGTTGAAGAGAAGATGGAGATTCTTTACAATCACCTCTGAGTTCAGTGATATTGTTGCAAGGCCCCTTTATCTGGGGTAATCCTGGCCCTGCTGACTGGCTTCTTGCCTGAGCTGCAGGCTCAGACATCTGCAATGGAGGCTGGATTGAATGCCATTTAATGTGCTCCCTGTGGATCAGAACTTATAACAGGACTGAAACCTGTCTGACTGCTTTGGAAAACAAAAGAGGAAGTATTTTCATTTTGAGACTGCTCTGTGTTTAGCAAGTTATGAAAAACATGAAATATTTAGTGTTGTTTGGAAAACCTGGTCACTATAATATTCAGCACAGTAATGAGGTCAAGGGCAACCATGCTCAGTGAAAAATGTACTGTTATTCTTCTTGTAGCCATAAAGTACAATGCAACATTGGATGCAGACCTTCAGTCTTACAGAGTGACTTCTAGAGGATTTTTCAAAGAAAATAATGAAAGGTACATGCAGAGGGACCTTGTGGTGCATCATGAAGAGAATTGTGTCCATGATGTCTTCAGTGTACAAGTAAGTGCAATTGCAAGTAATCTTGCAATAACAAAAGTGATCAGAGGAAGACATGGATTAATTTTTTGTCTGTAAGGTGAATTTCATGCATGGTGTACTGAATTATTTATGTTTCCCAAATCCTCCCAGCTGAAAAATACTTAGTAAGATTATTATTTCATAGAAACTAATAACTGTCACATTCTGTAGAGATTTTTAGGACAGAAAAGGCAGTTCTTAATTATGTTCTTTAGCTCTGGTGTGACACAGAGCCCACAGTCTATAGTTTAAATAGATTTTAATTTCCCTCTGAGTAGATTCTTCTGTAAGAACTAATACACACATACAAATGTTTTCTCTCAAACTAACATTCAGACAGACTTCAGGTGCATTCTAACCCCTGGTGTACACCAAGGAATAAAATAAAAATAAGCAGGTCTGCATTTTTCTCCAGAACCCAATACTGAACACAGCCCTGAGAGCTGCCTTAAACCCTGCTGCATGGTGCTATGTCAGGTAGAGGACTTCAGTCCCTGTTTTGATTGCAATGACCTATTGAACACATTTAGTGCCATGTGGAGCCATGAGCTAGAAAGTGATTCATCCAGTACTGAGAAAAAGAGGAAACATGGAGTTTATTGTGTTTTAGTGTCACTCAGGCCTAGCTGCTCTTTGGGATGTTAAAGCAGAGTGGAGTAGGAATTTCATTTCTGCAGCCAGATGAGCACGAAAGCTACCTGGTGATGGCTTTGAGGTACAGCTCCTACAGCTGCAGATAATCTGCACGTTCCTTAGCCCTGGTAAATACTGTGATGTGTGCAGTCTCCAAGAATGCTAGAAAAATCAGTTTTATCAAGGGAATGGCACTGAAAACTGTTGAGCTAGAGGAGCCTGCACTAGACAATCTCACAAAACTATTTTCATCAAGAAATGAAGTTTAGAACTGTTGCTTCTCCTTGTTTACAGCAAGTATGATTTTACTACACATTCTCAATTCACAATTGGTTAAGAATTACCAATTTTATCCTGTTTTGTGTGCTGACAGCCATCATCTGAACTATGTGTTTTACAGGAGCCTTCGGATGCAGTGAATTCACTTAGTTTGCGTGTTGACATTAGCCTTGCAAATCCTGGCTCCAGCCCCGTTCTTGACATATCTTCTCCTGCATCGGTGGCCTACAGTGTAAGTATGCAGATTTACTCTTCAGAAATGCACAGCTATACACATCCATAATGTGTGGTCTCCATAAACACCAAAGAGGCACATGCAAGTGAAAACTGGTGTCCTAGTTAAGTCAGGTGGAGAGGTGCCCCCTGGTTCTGTTTGTACCTTTGCCTGTATTGCATGGGCTTACTAACACACACTCACACATCAGCCACCGTGGCATAACGAGCATGTTAGCTCAGCCCTGTCATTGTTGATGTGAACTTCTAGCTGATGGCAAAGATAAAGGTAATTATTTTAGGCCAGTTTATTCTACAATAAAAAGGTACATAAAAGAGAGATGGAACTAATTTGACTGCATCACCTTTGCTATCAGTGAAAAGTAACCTGTCTGTATAATTCTTGGATCAGTTGACAGGTAGTAACACATTACTCAGTTCACCTGTTCATGTGTCAAGAATTTTTAGTGTCCTTCAGAGAGATTTTCTTATCTGCAAACCAAGAATGTGTTTCAGCTTGAAGGTGTTTGCATTGTAGTGTCTGCCGATAATATTAAAATTTAGGCCCTGTAATTCGGGAAATGTGTTTGTTTTTCCTAGATTCCTTTTATTAAAGACTGTGGTGAAGATGAACTTTGTATCTGTGATCTTGTTCTGAATGTTCAGCGGAAGGCAGATGATGGGTAAGAGCTGAATCAGTGGAACTATTATGGTCCAGTGTCAAGTTTTCACCAGTCAATTCGTCTGTAGGTTTTGAATGAATTTCTAAAGTAAAATTGCCCTTCTAGCTCAACATCTACTTAGAAACAGCACAAATAAAAAAGCAATGGCATTTTTATCCAGATTTAATCAAGGAAAAGGAGGTAAGATGGGAACACAAACAGAGAAGGAGGACTCTTGTCAGCTTAGACCAACCCAAGTTGTGGTACCTTAGAGATGAGGACATAGTGAGTGTTTGGACAAATTGTGTCTGACTGGCTGCTGTTGGGAAAGGGAGCACAAGGGGAAAGCAGCAGCAGCTGCAGCAGCTGTCTCCATCTCTCCTTTGGGGGAGCAGCAAGGATCCTGCAGCAGCTGTGACAGTGGGGAGCTGTGGTCAGCTATTTGGGCAGCACATACTCGTAAGTCCTTGTCAGATAAATGTTTACATGTCCAATAAACAGAAATAGGGCTGCCTTTTCCTGAAGCTGCTGCCCATGTTTGCCACCCACTCTGTCGACCTTCCCACCATGGCAGACCCCTTGAAAATTCAGTAAAGTGACTTTAAACAACACATAATCAAAGTCCTGCACTTTCAGAAGACACTAATTCTCTCTGGTTTTAGGAAACACCATCACAGAATTTATTATGCCAAGGGGTTTAGAAAGCAGAGCATTTAAGTGTGTAGAATGTAGGAAATGTCTTGCTGTGCTTATTTGTTGTTGGCTACAGGCAACACATTTTCCTGATCCACAGCTGTTCTAGTACCTCTGGTTACAACAATGGATTTTATTTTCCAACAGCAAACAACAGTTTATTGTCAGCAGCAAAAACAGAAGACTAACATTCAATGTGAAATTGAGAAATAAAAAGGAAAATGCATATAACACCAGAATCCAGGCTACATTTTCAGAAAACTTGTTTTTTGCTTCATCGTCTTTACCGGTGCGTGATACCCAACCTCACTGTTTCTGTTATTACCCCTGATTTTTTAAGTTCTCAGATAAATTTATTTTTTTTTCTTTCTAGTAGTGCCTATTCCAGAAAAGAATGTGCGTACAAAACTCTCTCCCAATTTTTTTTCTTGGATACCAGAATTATTCCCCCGGATCAGTTTATTTAGGTCAAGGAGAGATACTGCCAACTCAGCATAAAAGTTGGCAACTTGTCGAGATTGACTTCACCTCAGACATCTTCTCCTCACTTTAGGCCTTGGCACCCACATCTTCTTCTTAACTCTCAGCAGCATGCCTGAAGCAGTTTCTGTGCCACAGGGAATTTGCATTTGATAAATCAGACATGCAGCATTGGTGATGAATCCTTAAAGCACAGACATTGGAACTAGACATAGTGTTGCAGCCAAGGCCAAGTGTTCCAGCTAGACAGTTAATCAGATTGACATGATCACTATAGCAGAAGCTCTTCATCCAACAAATTTTGTTTTGGAGAAGGAGATAGAGAGGAATTATGCATACTATTTTGGGGAATGAAGTATACCTATAATCTAAATTGTTGCTCCCAATTAATGAAGGATGAAATGCAGACTTCAGTGCTTGGCTTATATGATCAGGCTGCTACTGGAGAGGTGCATGATAATCCTGGGAGTGAAATCCAGAGCAATCCCTATACTGAAGGGAAAGAAGGGATAGCATTCATTCCTGCCCAAGAGCAGTATTATTCTGAACAATGAATTGGCAGAAGTACTGCACACAGCACTGGGGGTGCCCCTTTACCTCCCCATCCTGTTGTGCAGCAAAATTGCTCGTTTCACTCCTGCCAAAAGACCACACTGGAGATAGAATTTTCTTTTTCTTTAAAAGCCCTTTTGCTTAGAAACTGTTCAACTTGCAAGTGAAGTTCGGACCAAAAATGTGCCTGCTTCAAAGCAGGAAGAAAAACATACGCTGAGTATGTATGGGTCTTTTGGAGGGTTTTGTTTTGAGGGGTTTTTTGTAGCACAATTCATGAATGGTAAATGTCTACTAGGAATGTTTTTTACAAAAGACAGTACTTTTTAATAAATTCTTCACAAAGGGTTGATAACTGGCTCTGGTCTGTGAATTTGTCTTTGAGTCAAGAATGATGACAAGCCAAATATTCTACATAGTAAACAAACACTTACGTATTGCAGACTTTCCTACAGAAAGTATGATAGAATTATCCTTTATACACTAACTTCTACAGTGAAAGTACTTAACAAGCTCTAAGATTGTGTAAATATATCTGCAAAACTTCTGTAAAAAAAGACTTTAGAAGTTAATGGTGGAGCTGACCTGTACCCTCTGGCCTGTATTCCTTCTTCCAAACCCAGCACAAAATTCTAATAAGATCGTTATAGCTCACAAGGAATCATGTGGGAATGGTCCTTGTCCCACCTTTCTCATTACTTCCCCCTGGCCCTGCCTATGCCCACCCATCTGCTTCATCTCTAGGAATTACTGGCATAACACCTATTTTCACAACTCCTTAGTATGAAACATATGCTGTTGAAGGTACACAGCTCTCCACTTTCTCAAAACCTGATATTAAGATGGTGTTTCTGTCTGTTTTCTCTGCAGACCGATGGGACTGAAGTCTCATGTCAAACAGGAACAGCACAAAGTACAGTCATTTGCCAAATAAGCTATCCTGTTTTCAGAACAGGACAACAGGTACAGCTAGCATGTTTAAATAACCTTGAATGATGTCCTAAACATTTTCTGCTGTTGTTTTTCCCTAACTCTGCATTTATTGCTGATAAGAGTATCTAAGATTTAACAAGACGCATTAAAAGAAGCAAACTAGGGGTTAAAATTTTTGACTCCCTGCCAGATTAAAGGAAAAAAGATTCTCAAAGTTCATTTGTCACAACCCACAGCTTTCAAATGCTGCTGCAGTTATGTGACTTTTGGAGACTGAAGGCTGGGGGCAGAGAAGCATAGAGCATCATGCGCAGGCTCCTAAGAACAGAGCACAATTCCAATCAAATCCCTCCTGCAGTGTGGACCTGGGGTAACCCCCTCACCTGATGTGAATCTCATCTCTCCAAGAAAGCAGTATTGTTTTGAGAGGAGATGGGATGCCCATACCAACCTAAGAGGAATTGTATATCTTTTTTTTTTTCATATATACCATAAACCTCAGGATATCCATGGTTTTGTGGAGTCCCTTATTCCTCAAGAGCAGAGAGAAACAGGGTTCTAGCCTCTTAACATAATCAACTGGAGCAATAAGAAACTTGCTAGAAAGAACAGAAATGTGATGTTCTCTGGTGGGGCATGCAGAATAACAAAAAAGAATTATATATTAAAATTTAAGTTTGTTCAGAATTTTAATAGAATTGCTAAAAGTGGACCTGGTGGGACAAATGGAAGAAAAGAATGAATACAAATCTTGTGTCAGTGCTGCAGTTTAAAAGGAAGGAATTGTGAACACCTTTTGTTGCAGCTTGTAGCTAGTTGTACACAATTTTAAAATGCAAATAACTCATGTTTATGTAAGAATGACAACTTGTAGGGGAATGCAAGAACAAATCAATTCTGAGTATTAAGAAATCATTGAAATATTGCACTGAAATATGTAGAGAATTCAGATACAGAAGGCAGTTCTAGGCTGTTCTCACATGAATGACTGTGTCTGTTGGGAAGTCCTTTGGCTGTTGTACCAACTCATTTACTATGTGCTCCTTGTCTCTTCCATAGGTATCCTTTGATATTAGTTTTGACTTTAACCTTAAAAATCTTCAGAATGTGGCAGTTCTAAGTTTTCATGCATGGAGGTAAAGTACATGATGGCATGAAAGTAAATTATTAATAGCTTATTTGTATAAAACAATATCATAACACCTCACTCAAATGTGTTTTGATGAACAGTGAAAGTAAGGAGCAGCAAGACTCGGACAACCAGATCACCTTATCAATTCCTTTGCGATATGATGCAGAAATTCATTTCACAAGGTATGGTGATTAATACAAAGAGACACTGTCATTTTGCCAAGGTACTTGAAGTAACAGTCTTGAAAGACCACTAGAAATATAGTGAAGTTTTTCTTTTGTTTTGGAAGTCATATGAAATTCCCTCTTCACCAGTAGGAACAGATTTGTCTGTCGTTCCAATAACCCTACAAGTAAGAAATTATGAAAGTTGTGGATCCATGTTTACCTCTGGACAGTTGTCCACAGATGCTTCTGTGAACTGAAGTGATATAAAAGCTAAACAGTGCATGTGGTTTTGATAACATTAGTAGTATATACTGTATAATAGAGTTGGGCTTCTGGGCTCAAATGAAATGACATGGGATCAAATCTGGAGTTAAAGTGATCAAAGAACTGTTGGCTGCTGTGTAGGATAAACTGGAGTAGGGACCACAGTATGGAAGATTAGTGTTACAACCTTCTTTGCAGAAGAAGTTTCACAATATTTGGAGGCCCTGCATCATGACTAGGTACACGAGTCCCAGAGTTGTGCAGAATTTTGAGATTATTTTGAGTGCAGAGGAGCATTTGAGTCAGCGGTGCAAGTTCTTTCAGCTCCCTGAGAAAGTTGCATAAGACCTTGTCAGAAGCAGCAGAGGCTGCAGGACCACTGTATAGAGGCTTAACTTCTTAGGAATTTCAGATGGGGCAAACTTGAATCGGCAGATTTAATTAGCTGACAAATATGAACTGAAATTAAATGCTTCAGAAGAAGTGAGGAATGGAGTCTGTAAAAGTTATTCAAGGAAAAACAGGGGGTTGAATTCAGGTGCATCTCCTGAATATGAGAAAATGCAATTTCATATTCAAGTCAAGGAATGAAGGAATACCTGCCAGAAAATGATTAGTTATTCGTGGAGATAATAATTTTTTAAAAAACTAAAATAAATATATATTAAGCCGTGGCATAATTTGGCTTAGAAATTACTTACCTGGAACTAGCTCCTTCTTCAGGCAGGTAATACAGCCAAAAAATTAATCCCTTAAATACTAGGGTTGAGACAAAGGTATTGTCTTGCTGAAGTGAAGTCTTTCTAGGGATGATTTCCTGAGTTTCCAGGAGAAGATGTAGGAATACATCTTACCAGAGACTTCTGCAAGGACAAGGAAGCTGATACTGTGCATCTTGGAAGGACTGGAGTCTTCAGCTGTAAGGAATAAAAAATGTGTCACGTGTTTTCCTTGGAGTCCTTGTGAGGAAGCCCCTCAAGGAAAGGGCCCACAGGAGAAAGTGTGGAGGGCCAAAAGGGATCCACAGTGCAGTTTGGAGGACCACAACTGATCAGAAGGCACATCTGTGAGGTTTCACACACGTTAATTTGGGATAATACAAGCAGATGCTACCCAGATTAAACAGGGAGAGCGGTAAAGAGTGTGGATTCCTTGTGTTGCAGGAAGAGCTGAGGTAGTTGTAATAGCCCCTATTTCTTGTTAACTCACTCACCAGCTTGCTTTTTGACTGTTCAAATTAGCCTTCTAATGAAAGCTAATGATGAAGAGCAGACTCAGTTCTGGGGTGGTTCAGCAGAGGAGCTGCTCACAAGTAGCAGGCAGTGGGTGAGATGCACTGCACAGAGATGTTTTCTTTGTTTTTGTGCACGGTTCTGACTGACTGAGCTCCTTGAGCACCCACAGGCTCTTGCACCACGTCCTTCCATCAAACACCTGTAATGCCATGCTGTGGTGGGCTGAAACCACCCTTATGTTATTTTGGAAATTCTGGATTTTAAACCCCATAATTACTAAAGAAAGTGACCCAGACAGTACTGAGTGCTATGTGATGTGCACCACGTACACAAGCAGGGTGATGCCTGTGTTTACACACCCAGCCAGTCACAGATGTACCAATGGAGACTGCCAGAGAGGCCCTTTCTGAAGAAGAGGATGATTACAAGGCTGACTGTTGGAGTTTGTGCCCAGGAAACGAGTTTGCAATATGGTCCTGAAACAATGCAGGGTCTAGAAGCCTGAGAGAGCATGTATCCCATACAACTCTCTTGTCTTAATTTCACATGTTCGTTCCAGCTCTGGGCTTCAGTTATTTTCTCAACCAACTTTGTAAATTCAAGCAGCAACCTAAGTGACTGATTTTTTCTCTGTCTGTACTTCTGACCTGTTTCACAAAGGCATATCCAGTAACATATGTTTTCAAAGCAGCTGCCAAACTGAAATGTATTGTTTTATGGTTGTTAACTAGGCTTGCCAACATCAACTTTTATGAAGTATACTCTGGTCATAACATTCCTTCCACTGTGAATAATTTTGAAGATATTGGCCCCACGTTCAACTTCTCAGTTAAGGTTAGTAAGTGTGTTTTGTTCTGGTTCAAGAAGTTGCCTTAGCTCCCTCTGTAGCCTGCTCCCAAAAACTAGTTTAAATTTTAAAAAAAAAAAAAAAACTCCTGCTTTCATTGTCTGATTTTGAGGCTTTTGAATAGGGCAAGTAAGAAAAAATTTGCAAATAGCTTAAGTGTAGAGTCTTCGTAAGGTTAAAGATGACATTTGCACAAGTAGAATGGGGGAGGGATTGGTCCTGCACTGTTTACATATTTAGAAGATGGTTAATGCTTAACTTTAGGCCAACTTAGACTGTTTTTTTCACAGTCTCCTGACAACTTGATAAAGAAAAACAAGTCTTTGCAGGCTTGGACTTTGAAACTTGGAGCTTGGCAAGGGTTAAGGGCTCAAACCTGATGCAAGATCTAGCCAAATCACAACACTTATTACATAACACAGAGAAAACTTAGATCCAAATATGCAACGTGGAAGAAACTTAAATTATGTTCCATTTCCATTCCTGTAATTGCTACTCCAAAGGACTAAACAGGCCTATTGGCTGTGGCAGAATATTTGCTTTTCAAAACATATTTCATGCAGTTAATATGAGCTTTGCTAAGAAAACAGACAGGAACCTGAAGCTATGCAGTATGCTTTCTGCTTTACTATTCACAAAATTGTTACCCCAGTGTCTTAGTACAAAATATATTGATGTAAAAGGAGTCCAGTTCTTCCATACTCATCCTTTATTTCTAATTTTCTTGCTATATCAAATAATTTATGCATATGTAAGCATAGCTACCTGAATTAACTCTTGAGCTATTTGCTTTGCAGGTAACAACAGGAGGTATTCCAGTAAAGAGGGCATCTGTAACAATCAATCTTCCAGAATGGACCAGCAAAGACAACCCACTGATGTACCTAACTGCAGTCACCACAGATGAGGTATAGAACTGAACTGTGTTTTGGGAGTTTATTAGTACTATAAACATCAATTATCTCCACAATATTATGGCTTAGTTTAAGAGAATCCATGCCCTTTCTCCTTGTCCCTTCATAAAGGGGGGGGGGGAACCACAATGTCAACAGTACACTAGCCTATTACTTGGCAGATGTGGAGTATCTGGATCTCTTCAATTAGGTCTTTCTCCAAGTTCCTGGGAAAGTTATGACAAAAATGAAATTCCTAGATGAGGAAAAACCCTTCAGGTCAATATAGGGAGAAAAAAAATATTATTATAAAAACCATTTACTTCTGACCAAAACCATATAAAGTCTCTCTTAGTTTCCTAAAGCATTAGGAATTAGAATTAGTCTTTAAAACTAGCCTTTAGAATTAGCCTCAATTTAGCCTTTAAAAGCCACCATCTGTCCCAGAAATATATATTGTTATGATGACTATAAACTCCTGAGTATCATGTCATCCAGTCTCATTTCTGCCATCTTTCCTAGGCCAGAGGTGTTACTTGTGAATCTCAGATAAATCCACTGCAAATAGGGAAAAGACCTTATTCTCCATCTTTCACAAAAGAGAACTTCAGAGCATCCAAAGAACTGGTGAGTAAGAATCAGGGCTGCAGTAAGCAGGACAGGGGAGCAGAGCTGATCCTTCTGAGACCATTGCTGTACTTGTGAGGAAAGCTGTGATGGGGTGGCATTCCTCATTTACAGAGCAGCGGTTCAGCCTAGGGGTGTTCTCACAAACACTGTATCCACTTTAGCACAGCCTGCAAGCACTTAATCTGTATGCACAGAATGGCAAAGGCAAGGGCAAAAAGTCTGGATGTTCAAAAACATTTTTTAAAGTGTATTTTTAATGCATGCTGTTGCCTCTTCTTGCTGTTTCCCCTGGAAGAACTGTAAGAACGTGAAGTGCAGTACCATCATATGCAAACTGGAAGACATCATGCTGAAGGGAGAATATTTTGTGAATGTGTCCACCCAAATCTGGAATGGAACCTTTGCTGCTGTGAGTATCAGCTGCATCTTTATGGAGGAGCCAATGCTCAAGTATTTTCAAACTCCTGATATTTTTCCAAGTTCAGTAAAGAGACCTTACAATCTAGAAAGACCTTCCTTTACTTCACATTGGTTTTTTCCAGATTGAAAACTTGAACCTAAAAGTAGTGAGGCTGCATAAAGGAGTTGATAAAACTTCAGTCCAGCACAGAATTTAATAAAATGCTGTGATAATGCCATCTTCAGAGCTGAAAAATAAATTTCCCACATCTGTTAAATTCATTCTAGGGGAACTACAGTTTCCACAAAACTCATAATAGGACAGCAGAGCACAGTATCATCAAAGCCTGTAAAATAATCATGCTTGTAGCTTTTGAACATCACAGCCTACATAGTGATCATTTTAAGTCACATCCAAATACCAAAATCATGTAAGTGCTGCCAGTTTTATTTGGTATGGAAAGTGTAGAAAACATCCTTAATTGATTTTTTGTTTTCTTTGACATCTACTCTAAGATGTCAAAGAAACAGTAAATGTCAAAGAAACAATTCTTGTTGAGAGACCTACAGAATGTTTAAAATATCCATAAATTATATCTGAGCCTTCCCATTTTAAATCACCATGTGTCTTCCAGGATGTAACTCATCATGAGTTACCAGACTTTTGAAGTTAGACCGTGTTTGCTTCTTACCTAGGCAACCAACCAAATGGTCTCGGAGACCTGGGTTTGCCTAATGCGTCAGGAACATGATGCAGTCCCCTTAGTGTGTCTGGTGAATCTTGTGTCAGTTATTGACATTTAACAGCAGGGCTGTTGTCAGCTTTAGCATTCAACTCTTAAAAGGAAAAGGTCAGGTTGATATTGTAAAATGTGTTATGGAAGTGTGTGACAAAAAGCATCTGTCTGTCTTTAGAGTTCATATTTTTCTAATCAGCTGGGTCAAGACCATTTGTTAGAGCTGTCAGGTATGCAGAAGGTGGAGACCTGAACAAAAGGTTACTACACTCACAAAAAAGTGAGTGGAAATGGTTTGTTTACCACTGGCCGAAGGGAAGGAAAGAGCATGTGTCACAGCTCTCCTTGCATCTCCAATTTTGTAATTTTCTATTTGATCGTCAAAACTCAGTGCAAACAGTCTTGCAAGCACTCACTCAGTAATGCACATCATCAGGATTTCTATTTAGTGGCAATCAGCCATTGTCCAAAAAGGGGATAGCAGGCTTGCCAGTACCTGCTAAGCAAAGAGAAGATGTATGTAGGAATTGAGGTGCTTTGATCAGTGCTCAGGTGTGTTTCTAAACTTTTATGTGTGCAGAACACACCACCTGGCCAGATGGCCACAGTGGAGGGATGCACCAACTTATGCTGCAGACACAGTCAGTTTGGGGTGTGTTGGCTGCTGCAGACCCACAGCTGCCTGTGTCCTGTGTCAAGCCCATGGTACCTGGCCCTGCCACAGAGAAACAGCTGAGGAGGCACAAGGACAGAGCAGGCATTGCCTTTGGTTCATCTAGAGAGGTCCCTGTGCTCCCATGAACCTGATGCCATTCCTCGTGGTGCTGTAAGAGAAGAGCAGCAGTGAACTCTCAGTGTCAACTCAGCCAGGCACCTCGCCTCCCCGTACCTCCACAGAGGGAAGTGGGATCTGGCACAAGGTCCCTTTTCAAATAGGAATTGGCTTAAGATTTTTGTCATCTTCTCTGTTTAAGCTGAGAGAGCTATGTCAGAATTTGAGACGTGGAGAGGAACACATAGTGATAGGAAAAAATAAATGGGGAAAAACAGAAGCATTGGATAGAGGTGAGGGCGGGGGGAAGTAAAAGAACATCCAGTTTCCATTTCTTTCAAAGGCCATTCCCATCTGTCTTTTGTTGCTGTGTCTCCTTTTCTCGCTGTTATTTTTCCCCATCTCTTCCCTGCTAGCAGCAGTGACAACTTCAAAATAACTATAAAAAGAGTTATGTAAATAATTCCTTCTGTTTTGCTTGAACTGCACATTAAAGAGAAAGAAAAAACCGGTTCCCCAGTGTCATTGCTAAGTGGGTTACTGATACATTATTACTTTGATGGACATATTAGCTGGGGGGAAATTAAAAAAAAAAATTCTTAATACTATGGTTTTTTTTCTGGTTGCGAAGTCTTCATTTCAAGGCAAGAGAACCATTTTA
Organism: Pardalotus punctatus; assembly: GCA_013400915.1. NCBI lineage: Eukaryota > Metazoa > Chordata > Aves > Passeriformes > Pardalotidae > Pardalotus > Pardalotus punctatus. Next base: position 64,534 of record VZTX01011161.1, read on the forward strand.
GGATGCCTATATTCTAATTGAGTTGCCCTATAACAGCTTTACAGTTGTTTTAATTTTCTCTTTCAGTTAACCTTCCAGATATTACAACTCTCTGCAGAGGCAAAAATTGATACACATGACCCTGAGTTATTTATAATTGGAGAGAATACCCTAACTGTAAGTGATAGATAAATATATTTTTTCAGCTTCTCTTTGACTGTATTAAAGTGATAGTATTTAATTTTCAGTGTCCTTTAGGAGTACATAGCAATTTGACTATGTTGAACTAATATATCCTTCTGACTAAATACAACTCCCTTAGGTTATTAAAATGTTTTCATTTCAGCCCACTGCTATACAAATCAGACATAGTTAAAACCTGTAGGTCTTAAATAAATTGTAGAACTTTGAGAAAAAGTCAGAAACTTCTGAAATTCATATAGCTTCCTGTTCATTAAAAGATCAGAATTTGGATTTCTTTCTGCAATGGAATTAATTATTATAGATAAATGAGTTCTGGGAAGCATGTTCACAAATCTGATTTATAGTCTTACTTATTTCAATAAGCATATACAGTTTGATGTTTCTAGACAAATGTTTGGCAAAGGTCTCCAGAAAATAATCTCATTTGTAAAGGAATGTGGAATATTTTTAGCGTTTGGAATAGCTGTCATATGGACAATGTGGACACAGCTAATCTTGAGAGAAGTCTCCAAACCACTGCTTTATTAGTACAGAATTCTTCTCCCAAGCTTTCCATCTGCTACATACAAACACAAAAACACTGGAAGAATACAGTAGTGCTTTGGTACTGTTGTAATAAAAGATACTTATTCTCTTAGTCGGTCTTGAGAGAAACGCCCTTTCATTTGCATTACTAAGTTCAGATTTATTTTTACATGATTTAATAGCCTGTTTTATCCATAAATAACCAAGGCCATTAAAGACCAAAGTGCAAGAGGCAAGTATCTATAAGAATGTGCAGCATAGCCCATTCACAGGCAATGGAGAATTCCATTAAATACATACAAAAGCAGTTATTGATCTATCTCACTGTGGTGGTAAGACCACCCTCCAATACCATTTTTAATCATTGGTTTCTCATGGGTCACTCTATTTCTTGTGAAAAACCTCTAAATAAACAATTTTTTAATCAGGAAAATTTCCAGTGCCTGAAGAACAAAGGAAATATGTTCTTGCAGAAAAATTGTATGTCAGTATTTGAAGTGTTCCGAGTGCTTCAGTTTGGCATGGTATTATTTCTATTAGGAGATGAGACTCATTACTGTACAATGCAAATATTCCAGGTAATTGCATGGGCTTTTTGGGTAGCCTATAAACCATGTATTACTTAAGTATTTTTCCATATTTGAAACATAGTACTGCCAAATTTACATTACCAGAAGTTCTGTTGGCAATATCAGGAGAACTAGAATTTAATTATTCAAATGATAATTGACAAATAAAAGTTAATTCCTCCCCCAGTCATTGACACATGTGCAGCTGGGACTTTTACATCTTTGAGGCAGCAGCTGAACAGACCATGAAAGCTATCCACAGGATTCCTAAGAAATAGGTGGTTTCTGGTGACTTACAGCCTGGTCCTTACTCAATGGCCTATTGCTCTGTGAGAAGTCTTGGTAAATGTGTCAGGTTGTGGAGGTCCATTCTCCCTAGTGAAGACAGTTTGACTCCTGGAGTCAGTACCCAGCACTGCATTTACTTCTTGTCAGGCCAACAGGAATACTCAATCTGCCCTTCACACTTCCTTGGGAATACAACAGTGCAGAAGCAAACAAAGCTTATTTCCTGACTCACCCTGTTAATTTAGATGGATGTGGTAGGATTAATTCAATTTAATAGCTGCATTAGTTATCCACATTCTATAAACCCTGGTCCCTGGAAAGAACAGGTATTTCTGAAATGCACTTCATCTCATCTTAAAGGTGACTATGAAAATAACTAGGGTGAATTAGGCCCTAAAAAAGCCTATCCTCCTTTGAAAGTCCAGGAACCATGTTGTAGATATAACACTAGATGAAGTGAATCCCAGTCATGGTGTCTCATTGACCACAGCTTAACTTCAGGAAAGATAATTTGTTCTTAGGCATCAATTTTCCTTTCCAACAGTGCCACTTCACTGCTAACCTAATGGAGAAAGCATTACTAGGCAAACTGCATATAGGAAATTGGCTTTTTACATTGGATGAACTGGGCTGTTGTTTAGCCAAATGAATGAATATTGCCTTGTGATGGTATGTGGAGAAGCTGCTTAGGTATTTTTACGTAAAAGCTTTCCGATTTTTTCCAAGGTGGAAAGGACTGCCAGCTGGAGACAGAACATTAACCTGCTAGAATCATCATTATGGCCATTCAGTTAGAAAATACACAAAGCCGGCCTGCCTTGATGAAATGAATACACATAACCACACATAGCACAACACTGGGGCCTTCCAGCAGAAATTACTTAAATCACTGAGATGTCAGTCCACTGCAAGTTTCCCAGAAAGTTTAAGATTAAATTACTCCAGACAAATGCACCGAACAAGGAAGCCTGAGAAAGTAAACCAGTGTGACTTGTTTTATCATGTTTCAGGAAGGAAAAAAAAATTCAGCTAAATGCATGTTGTTCCAAGATGAAATCCAAAAATTTGACAGTTCATAAATATTACAGCAATGTCTCCCTGAGAAACTCTGTTATATGAAATTATATATTTGGTTATACCTAATCCAGCTAGATAGGGTATCACCTGAAAACTTACTTCCAGACATTGTATGCTCTTCTGGGAGCTCTCTGGAATTGCTTATGGTTTGGGAGATGTAGGTGTGCTAGAAGTGCTCCTGTTTGACCCATACATCTTGCAGCAAATTCATGCAGTTGACCCAGGAGAACACAGATCAACATGAGAAGATCTATCAAGCTGTTAGTGGTTTCACAGAAGGTAGGAACAGCAGACAGAGGTGCCTGCCCAGCAGGAAGGTTGCACTTTCAGCAGATGCAATGGTGTCTGGCCTCAGGGATTAGTACTACCTCCTACAACTGCCCACAATGCTTGGTGGAAAGTATTTCTTCTCCATTTGGAGATTTTGGGGCTGCACATCAGGCTATTGCCCACCTTCATGTAAACATGACTGGTTTACACACTGATGGTGTATGGGGCTTCTGAAAGGCCTCCTGTTAATGGAGAGGCAGCTGGCAGGAGAAATTGGTTCTCTGCCTGTTATGCACAGCCAAGAGTGATGAGGGCCCCTGGTCCTTAGCTGACACTGCATTGTGCCATGGTGCTGCAACCAGGCTCCCATGGACACCAGTGAAAGGGCTGTAATCGCTTGGTTTGTTCCAGTCATTGATCCTGGAATGTGTGCAGTCCAGACATTCTTGATCCTTGGTTTACAAATCCTACATTATTTGCAGTTAACATTAACCCCTAAGACACAATCTCTCTACTTTCAGATCCCAGTCACAATAATGAAGCCTGATGAGAAAGCTGAGGTACCAGTAGGTGTTGTGATTGGCAGTATATTGGCTGGACTCCTCTTGCTGTTGGTACTGGTTGCTGTTTTATGGAAAGTAAGTAGGCATTTATATTCTTAAAAACAGAAATGAACAGATACATTTGGGCTATTTTCTCTGGAAATCTCTCATCTCTGGTGTGAAACAAAACCACATTTGCAGTTTGGTTAAATGAATAATACTGCATTGGCATTACATTCTTGATGTATTTTAGAAGGGTTTATGAAATGGGTCCTCATAAAAACTGACAAATGAAGATGACAAATGAATTGTCAGTCTTTCAAAACAGGGGCTGTGGCATTTACTTTTTTTCCTTTTGACATTGTGTGCCTCCTTCCATAATACCCCAGCTGGGCTCTGAACTCCCATGTAGACATGGGTGAGGATTACAAGCAAGGTGGGTGAGGATACATACTGAACAAACAAAAGAACAGAGAAAGAGCAAGGGCAAAAAGTAAATTACAAAGGAAAGTTTGAAGGTGTTTGAAGTGCACCTTGGCACACCAAGGCATCATGGAAATGTCCATATTTTTACAGGGAGAAAACTGGCTAATCAGCACTGCTGTTCTAGCACTTAGTTGCACCAGGCAGGAGTTTAGGACCTGGCTCCTTTCATTTTAGAGGCAGGAATTGTCCACAAATCAAACTCTGTAGTGTGGGCATGCAACATGTCAACATGTGCATTTCTACCATCACAGTATTCAGTTTTGCTGAGAAATTATCAATGACTGGCTGTAATGTGGTGTTATTTTAATACTCCTCACAGCTTGGCTTCTTCAAGAGACAGTATGAGAAAATGACACAGGATATAGAAGATGTTGACGAAATTGCAGAACTCACAAAGGACAAAGACTGAAGATGAATGACATAGATAAAGAGGAGACCTGAGCCACCAAGAGTAGTCATGATCAGTCAGTTTTTCGGCTGGAGTGCCTTAAAGCTTAGTAACATTTAAACCTTTTTAATGAAAGTGTCTTTACAGATGAAAATATTTTACAGATTCTACTCTATTGTAAGAGTAACTGCAGGACAGTTTGGTTTTTTCAAAAATGATTTATAGTGCCTTTTCTTGCAAATTTTTGCCTTTCAAACAAACTTAACCCTTAGAACTGGCAGGTCCGGAGTATACAGTTACATACTGCGCCAGCAACGCTTCTCTTGATCCACTGCAGAGTGAAACAGAACAATTTATTTCAGATTATTGTGGAACAGCATCAGTTGGTAATTCAGTTGACAAGTACCATATGTGTTAAAGGACATTTTCTATTAAGTTGATGATGAATGTGTGGTGAATACTGCTTCCAGACTGGGAAAAATGTCATTTTTTCATTGACTAGCTCAATCCTTATTGTTTTAGAAGAATAATTTCCACCAGTAAACCTTTGCTTTAACTAATCTATAAACTGGAAACTGTGTATGAAGATGTCTGTCTGGGTGCTACAGGACAACTGGTTGGGCAAAGTCTTCCAAAAGTTCACTGTATTTCTTGCACTAAGGTCACAACTAAATTACTGAAGGATATTGTTTTGGGGAATTCCTACCAAATGGTTTGTATAACTCTCTTCTGTGTCCTTTCTCCCTGAGAAGAAAATATGAATTTCATAATCACTTACAACATGTTCTCTGCAATGTTATTACTGGTTTTCATCTTGAGAAGCACAACCACTACTGTTATGCTGGCCTTTACACTCTCGGTCCCTCTGATATCAGTTTGGCTTTTGACATAAATAGGAAAGACAGTCAAGATCTTGCCTTTAATTCTGTACTTAAAGATTTTGCAAGACTAAAAGCATAGAATGAACTAAAGGGGATAGCTGACTGAGGAAATTATGCACGTTACAAAAGGGGATAGCAAAGATCTAAGCTCTGTAAAATGTTTACTGCATGCACTTACTTCTTTAGCATCTCAGTGCCCTCCAGGAGACCAAAGTTCAGTACAACCTCCTTACCTGTCACATTTTATTTGGTCCCACCTGTTCATGTCTTGATGAAGTTAACTTATGTTTTACACAGTGAAGTACTGTAGTGCTCTGGAATGAGCTCTAAGCGCAACACTTGGGTGACTTTGTGTTGGTTACACACCTCAAGTTTATCACATGCTGTTACGCTGCCTGGTTATAATGAAAGCTCAGTCTTATAAAGGCCCATGCTGTGAGACTGGTAACAGTCAGGGGAATTGGCCTTTTGGCTGCCTTTCTCTCATGGCTGGCAGTTACACTTACAACTGATTGTGAGAGAAGATGTGTGTGTTTTTCTTTTGTATGCTGCCATGCAAGTGAGATTTGTTTCCAACTTGAGGTGATTTACTTGAAGAGTAAAACATGCAAATGTGCTTGATTGAGAACACGAAGTCATGTTTTCTTTCCCCCAAAGCTGGATTGTAATTATGCTTAGGCACTTTTCCATTATTTGTTGAGGGACTAGGCTTCAACGTGTTTGAAAGTTTTACTCAGTCTTTTTTAATAGGTAATCAATCAAAAGCCAACCATCTTTTTGGCAAATAGGAGCTTCATTTGCAGCAACAGCTGGATTGTGCTCAATGTAGTTTTATATGTTTTGAATTTATTTTTTATCTATGAAATGTTACATTTTGGGGTGTTTTGTTTTTTTTAACATTCTGAAAAACAATTAAGATTCTTATCTCAATTGTCAAACAAGATTCTTGCCATCCACTGAATCTGTGACCAAAACAATTATTTTAAAAGTGGGGGAGAAAATATAGCAATTGCATAAATCTAAAGAATAAGCTCCTGACTTGCAATTATAAACCTTGAGGGCAAATGCTCTGAAAGAAAAGATAAAAAATTTGTCTGCCTCAATTCTTATATAAGCTTGTGCAGAAAAAAATAACCCTTACAGCCATGTATGTGGGAAGCTCCTACATAATCAGGGCCATACACTCCAGAGTAGAGATGGAATTTCACAATACACCAGATGGCAGAATCTTCAGTTTCTGGTGCTGCCTGCAAGGGAAATTCAGGCCTTCACCCAAATTTCCTTCTTCCGCTTTCAGTGGGAGGTACAGGTCAATATCCAATATGCAACTTCTTTTGGGATTTATCAGTTTATCAATCAGGTAGCAATGATTCAATTTACTAGTCTTCACTGGGTTATATTTTAACATGGACAACAGGATTCTCCTTCCCAGCCTGGACACAATACTGCTTTTCCAAAATAAAGGGGAGACAAAGCAATGGATAAGGTTTTTGTATCTTAACCACTTCAAGTTACTACTTTGTTTTTCTTTTACAATTAATACTTAAATGGCTAATTCAGTTTTTGTAATGGGTGAGTCTTTTGCACTTTTAAGTTGGCACAGCCGCAAATAATACTGGAAATATTATGTATATTTTGTATTGTGTGCAAGGGTTTTTTTTTTAAATTTACTTTTTTGAAACAGCATGTTTTAAATATTCTGAAATTTTGAGCTTCAGCATGTACTTCTGTTTGTGCTTGCAGCAAAAAAGTCAGCAATACCTTCAGCAAACTCAAGTTATATCTGATTCTGGTCTTGAATTCTAGCTGCTGATTTCCTGAAGTACTAGAATCAAGTCCAAAATCAGAGTTGTTTTTTTTTATATACATATGAGCCTATGTATAAATTTGGGATGTACAAGAGAGTTTATAATAAAGCTCACTTCTAAAAGCTAGCATGTAAGCTCTATGGGAGCACGGACTGTATCACTGCGGTGGCCTGTCTGAGGCCCTAACAACATTACTGCAATAAAACCCAAGACTACTGCTGAATACAGACTCATTTATTTTTAAACAGCACCCTAAAGAGAAGTAATGCTACTGAAAAAATCCCTGCATAAAATGGAGCCATATATGTCTTTATTCTAGTAGCACAAAGTAAGAACCCTAAGGGAATGACTCTGCTAGGTATACAAAGAAACTTCACTTGAAGTTGTGTAGATCACAGTGAGGAGTGTAACACTAGCAGTAAGCTGTACTACAGTGTAACCCAGTTCACATTAGTGCAAAATATTTGGAAAGCTCTAGCTGAATAGATGGTGTTAAAACATTACCATGGCCAGACCTTCCTATAAACATGGGGTTATCACTGGTATCTAAAATTACACCACATTCTACCAGCCTCTGCACTTTATCTATTTACAGAACTGGCCAACAGTAGCATGTCATGACTGACTCTGGCTACACCCCACCTCACGTTGGAAAAGCTGAATTCAACTTTTCAGTGGGAGCAATGTGGCAAAGAAAGAGAGGGAGGAACTTGACTATGAATAGAAAGACAATAGGAAGACAATTTGTCAAAAACTACCACCTGAGAACTAGGTGCTTTCATAGAGCTTTTAATTTCCACTTTCAACTAGTCCATACCTTTAACAGAGGTATATAAACATTCAGGTAGGCTACTAATTTTAACACTTCCATAATACAATACCAGATGAACCTAACCTTAAGGCACAAAACTCTGTCTTTCACTAAACCTTAGTGTTTTGCAGAATTAAAAGCCAGATTCCTTATATACTGACTTATGTATGTGCTGGTTTTGACTGGGGGAGAGGTACATTTCTTGACAGTTGCCGGTATGGGGCTGTGTTTTGGAGTTGGGCTGGAAACTGTTGATAACACAGGGATGTTTTACCTGTCACTAAGCAATGCTCACAGTTTCAAGGCTTTTTTTGCTCCTCACCCCACTCCCCCAGGGAGGGGGCATAGGAAGGTGGGAGAGGACAAAGCTGTGACAGCTGCCCACAGCTGACCACAGGGAATATCCATCTCGTATGGCATCCAGTTCAGCATATAAAGCCAGAAGGAGGAGAAAGGCAAGAGGCATTCGGAGTATTTGGTGTTTGTCATCCCAAGCCACTGTTAGATACTATGGAGCCACTGTTATATATGATGGTCATCCCTTTCCTGGGGATGACTGAACCTACCTGCTGATGGGGAAGTGGTGAATGCATTCCTTGTTTTGTGCTTGCATGATCACTTTTTACTTTCCCTATTAAACTGTCTTCATCTCAACCCACAAGATTTGTCACTTTTCCTATTCTCTCCCCCATTCCAAGAGGGGCAGAGTAAGTGACTGGCTGGTAGGGGCTGAGTTGCTGACTGGAGTTAAAGTACACCAGGGTGTGCTTTACATCCAAAGCTGAGCTACAACGAAAGCATACAAACGAAAGACCTAGAAAATAAAGTTATGAAAATGCATCTCAAAAACTATAGCTGCCTCAACTTTTTATTGCCTTTGAAAGTAATTAAGTGTATGTTTTCACAGCTTCAGAAAAGTCGAGTCCTATATTCCTCTACAAGTCAACCTTTCTGTTCTTAGTTAATTGGTCAATTATTTGCATGCAATCACAGTCTTCGGTATGCTAGCAGTTTTTAAAATGTATTTGTCTCTTAAAATAGTTGAAATGGAACTTTTAAAAAATAACTGCTATAATGATCCATCAGAATGATAATTTTTGTAACACTTGATAAGATCTAATTTTATGGCGTGTTTATTTTTCAGAAAACAGCCCTAAGGTGCTCAAAGAAACTGGTCATTTATAGTCATCAGCCTGCTCTGAGCTCTCTTCAATCACCTCCACAGGACACTTAATGGTACTTAATGGCACTTAACCCCCAAGACTATTTCTCAGAGCATTTTAAGGGGATAAGGGCAGCACTGTCTTCTTTAACATACAATTTCTTAATAATTAGGTTTAGCAGTTCTTTCTTTTTAATGCTTCTAAAGCAGCAAATGAATGTGCTACTCTATAAAACTACAACTTACTTGAACAGCTGTGCATAAACGGAGCTGAGAGAAAGGCCAAAAATCTAGTTCAAAGTTGAGCAATCTAAAGGCTTCATTCCTGAGTGCAGGAGTGGCACTTCCATGAGTGACAGTTGAAGCAAGGACTCGTATTTCCCAGCACGGCCAGCACCTGAGCGGGCCAGGAGCCGCTCCTCCCGCTCAGCCATCTCTCGGCTGCCATCTCCTGGGTAGGCGCCTTATAACACAACCCCCTTCCTCCCCCGCCCCGTTATTCCATTATTCCGTGTCAATCCATCAGTCACTGTTTTCATCGTACACATCAGGCGGGGTTTCTCATGAGAACAGAGCACAATGCCTAAAATCAGGAAAGGAAACTTAAAATTAATCAATGCTGGTACATGGATGTTCGGCCAGACAAAGGGGTGGATCAGTGTATGGAAATTTTGCCAGGCAACACTAAGACGTCTTTTCAGGACAAATTATCACTCTGAAGACATGCACTTCCCTTCCACAGACAGCCCTCATCTGGCAGATTTCTACAGGAATCACATGGTGACCCTCTGGGTCTGCAGCATTTGTTTCTGGGAACATGCCTCTGTACCAGAGCCACCAAGTCAACACAGCTGGTCTCACGGAGAGGTGGGATTACCCTTCCCTATCGACAAGGCAGAGAAACAGCTGGACTCATTCCAGAAAGCTGGGACTTTCTTGTAGATAGACAGATCTGCAGCTGCTATCATCCCGCTCAATGGACCTCACCATAACACAGAGTAGCCCCCAACCAGCACCGTAGTTCTGCATGTGTGGACAGTAGGACATGTGCAGCCACATTTTTCCCTAACACACAGTGAGACACAGCTGGGATTCATCCCTTGGCCTGGAAGTTTGGAAACACTTTTAGGTCACTCCAGACACAGCCTTAGGCAGTTATCTCAGAACACAGTAATCTGCCCTCTTATGATAATATTGCCCTAGCAGCAGAGGGTAGCCCTACAGAGGGAGACAGATCACTGAGTTCAGAGTACGGACTTAAATTTCAGTGAGATACATTTTACCTCTAATTAGCACACTATCCCTCCCAGAGACATTTCCATTTTGCTTTTACATGCCAACTGAAGAACCCAAAGTTACACAAGACTGATATATCATTGTTCCAGAACAAAGCAGTACTTGCCTCATGCACAGCTAGGGACACAAAATGACATTTCATTGTTTTTACCATGGCAGCATACACACATTGTAACACTCAGCTGTGACTCAGTACAACATCTCTTCCATTCATTGTTCCTGGTCACTGTGGGGAAGTACACTATTATTCTCTCTTCTTTTCTGTGCCCTCCTTCCCAGCTGCATTGCTGATGGGGAAGGTGCACTTAAGGTCACCCTGGAGAAATCTTCCAGGAGACTGCAGCGCTAGAAAGGCACTGAAGAGACACTACTGCAACTCAGGAATTGCCCCTGATCATGGGGTCGTAAGTAGAACTTCACTGTTCTAAATATCACTGTTTTTCTGTATCAGAGCACAGCACCAGAATGCAAGCATTGCATAAGTTTTACTTTGTTCATAAACCACCCACTGAAAGACAAGCTAAGCATATATTTTTGTGAAATTAATATCCTGATTAGTTGAATGGTAACAGCAAACATGAACATGGAAAAATGAACACCAAATAAGAAAATACCCATGTATTTCTCTCTCTTCTAAAAAGAAAAATATTTCACAGAGGAAGTGATCTGTGCCGAGGATTCTGTACAATCCCCAGTAAATATGGCATTCAAACAGCAGAGGGCTTCTCTCCAACTTCCAAAACAAACGAAAACTCAGTCTTGAACTTCACCAGCTCTGCCTAGATAATAGGGCCCACATGGTTTGCAGGGTGTGTATCTGCAAGCACGCAAGGAGCAGCTGCTGGCCTGCAGAGGAAGGACTGACTTCCACTGAGGAAAGTGCACCAGTAAATTAATAAGCACAGTTAAACTACGTTTCTGCCCGAAGCTGTATGTTTCATTATGATTTACTTAATTCAGATACAGTAACTAAGTAATAAAAGTGATTAAAAGCCCGGGGGTGGGAAAGAGATCATCACCTACTGTCCTCATTTTGCTTTGTGCAGCTACCTGTTGTTTGTAGAGTTTTACTGCAGACACAATAAAATGGAATATACAGCTATGGTTTCACTAGTATGTGATAAAATGTTTACAGAATCAAACACTGGCTTGGGTTGGAAAGGACCTTACAGATCATCCAGTTGCAACCCTCCTGTGGAAGGGACACCTTACACTAGACCAGGTTACTCAGAGCCCCATTCTTCAGCCTGGCCTTGAACACTTCCAGGGATGGGATATCCACAATTTCGGCAGGCAACCTGTCCCAGTGCCTCACCACCCTCACCACCCATTCTTTACCCTAGTAAAGAATTTCTTCCTAATATCTAATCTAAACCACCTTACCCTCACTTCAGCTTAAGGCCATTCCCCCTTGTCCTATCACTATATGCTGTTGTGAAAATTCCTCCTCCAATCTTCTTGTAAGCACCCTTTAGGTCTGAAAGGTGATATAAGGTCTCCCTGGAGCCTTCTGCAAGCTGAACAACAGCTCTCAGCCTGTCTTCATAGGAGAGGTGTTCTAGTCCTCTGATCAACTTAGTGGCCCTCCTCTGGACTCATTCCAACAAACATACATCCTTCTTGTGTTGGGGATTCCAGAGCTGGCTGCAGTGCTCCAGGTGGGGTCTCCTAAGGGCAGAATAGAGGGACAGAATAAAATCTTTTAACCTGCTGGCTCTGCTGCTTGTGATGCAGCCCAGGACACAGGTGGCTTTCTGGGCTGCAAGTGTACCTTGCCAGCTCAAATTGAGCTTTTCATTTACAAACACCCTCAAGTATTTCTCCCCAGGGCTAGTCTTGATCCATTGTCCCTCCAGCCTGTACTTGTGCTTGGGATTGCCCTAACTCAGGAGCATGACTTTGCACCTGGCCTATATATAAATATATATGATATAGGAGCAAACTGAGCAAATCATTTTACTTTTACTTCCCTTGTATCTACCTTGTTTACATTGATAACGATGACTAGACAAAACTGCCTCTCAGCATCAGTAGAAACACTGCACACATTGGGACCTTGAACTCTTAGCATCTAATACTATCATGGCACAGTAGAATAACAAATAAAATTACCTTATTCAGATAGGTAACCCATTATTTTCAGTGAAGCCCAGACATATTATGTCAATTCACTTAACTAGTCTTCAAAACAGTAACAAGAGAAAAACTGTATTAAAATTAGATCTTAAATGTGAATATATATGAACTTTAGTAAGTTCAATAAATTCCCTTTTGTCTGAAAAACTATTCCATTTGATGACTCTTAATCCTAACACATAACATAAAGTCCAATTACTAAAAGTAATTACACTACAGTTGTGTATTTGTAACAATAGCTGGTTTGGTTTTTTTTCCTGCAACACCATACAACTACACAACCAAAAAGTCACCTTCAAAATTTTGTCTAGACATCATTAAGTTGTTACAGGTTGGCATGTTATTGCTAATGCAAGTTTTTTTTGCTGGTACAGTATTAGATTTAACTTTGAATCAAGCTCTAGCCATATTTTTTAATGCAATAGACTTGTAATATCAGCTGCACAGTAAAAATGTTTCTGTGAGACAGAGCAACTGGAACATAACCACTACTAAAAAGTTAGTAACTCTGGGGTATAGTTTGTATTTTCTTCTCTGTCTGTACCAAAATAGTTCATCTACTTCAAGTAGCTTTCATGTTACAAGAATGTCAAAATAGCACAAAGCTTGCAACTTAAGTCTGCAGTCATATAAAATAAAACCTCTCTGAACTTTGAGATTAAAAAAATGCAATTGTCCTGCGGTGACCTCCCATGCTGACAGGAACACAGACTACCAAGGTAAAAGCACTAAAATTATATTTATCACAGAGTAGTCTGAACACCTTGCAACCAAGAATTTCAGGGAAGACTGCTTTAAAAACTGACTCCATGTCAAAATGCACAAAAAGGCAATTTCAAAGGAGAGTCAAGAACACCTAAAACCCCCAATAAATACTCATTAATTTCACTCAGTCCGAACTAAAGTATTGAGATTGAAACATCTAGTACAACTGTTTAGAAACATATAGATTCTCTGTAAAAAACTCAAAGGTAAGTATGCGTATTAGGAAGAGTAACACTTTATTTTTAAAAGAGTACAGTTATTTTTCTGAATTT
>VZTX01011164.1:0-21146 GCA_013400915.1 Pardalotus punctatus
GGTCAAGGGAGGTGATTCTGTCCTACTCTGCTCTGGTCAGACGGCACCTGGAGTCCTGCATCCAGCTCTGGGGTCCCCAACATAAGAAGGACGTCAACTTGCTCAAGTAAGTCCAGAGGAGAACCACAAAGATGACTGGAAGGCTGGAACACCTCTCCCTCTATATAGACAGGTGAGGAGAGTTGAGGTTGTTCAACCTGGAGAAGACTCCAGGGAGACCTTACAGCACCTTCCAGTACCTGAATGGGGCCTAAAGGAAAGGAGAGGGACCATTTACAAGAGTATGTAGTGATAGGACAAGGGGAAATGCTCTTAAGTTGAAAGAGGGCAGGTTTAGATTAGATATTAGGAAGGAATTCCTAAGTGTGTAAGCACAGACACACTGGAACTGGCTGCCCAGAGAAACTGCAGATGCCCCATCCCTAGAAGTATTCCAGGCCAGGTTGGATGGGGCTTTGCACAACCTGATCCAGTAGAAGGTGTCCCTGCCTGTGCCAGAGGGCTTAGAACTAGGTGATCTTTAAGGTCCCTTCTAATCCAAGCCATTCTGTGATTCTATGATCTTAACAGAAAATTAGGTATTTAAAAAAAAACAAACAACGGTCTTACCTTGGCATCTGATTGTGGCAGTGTCTCTGTTCCTAGAAGCATTAGCTTGCTCTGACACTTGGTAGAAAAGAAATAAAACACACTGTTTACTCTTCTCTTTTGTAAGAACAAAACACAATTCTTAGAAATTTAAATATAACTTTTAAAATAAAGGAATAAAAGAGTTTTGACTTGGATCCTACCACATTCCTCATACCCTACCCCAGAAGGGCAAATTCAGAAATATTTTGAAATCACAGTGCAGTAAAGCAGAACTTAATAAACCAGAAAGTAGAAAAGCAGCAGCTAAAAAAAGATGCATCATTTGAGTAAAAAGGCACGTTATGAGGGAAAAGTTCATTTGGGGAAAGCCATTGAACAGATGAAGAACATAAGAAATAGGGAAAAGAGCCACAGACAAGGCTGAACAGGGAAGCTGCTTAGAAGTTAACATACTTTCTGCTACTCTTCTGACTGTCCAAACAGAGCAATCCCATTATAATATACATTTTAAGTAATTTAGGGCAGTATACTATACAGTTCAGAAGTGATCTGATTTACAGGAGTGCACTACATCAACTCCCATAACTGCAATGGGGTGTATATGCAGTCTGACATTCAGGCCACCACAAATATCCATGGCATAAACAGGAGACACCTGCTAAACTATATTTTTTTCTAACTGTCGCCAACTGAATCTGTACCATGGCAAAGCAGGATGTATTCTACCAAGCAACAGAACTACTAAGCAGTACTTTGGAAACCCTGGCATTAATGTTTGGATACCAGAACACTATACAGGATTTCTCCTACAAAAACTGCTCATGATGACACACAATCATTAGAATATGACATGTAACCCTGTAACTTAGGAGCGAATCAAATGACTATTAGTTTAAACCTTTTGTCAAAACATGAGTGCATCCAGGATGCAAAATCAGAGTAATAAATATCCTACTGTTTTTAGCAACTTCCAAAAATAACATACAACTTCCAGTATTATTCTGGGGATGCTGGGAATGAGATACAAGATAGCAAACATTTTTAATTATATTCAAAATAGTAAACATTCAAACTTCCCTTCTAATTTGAAAATTTCAAAGAAAATTCAGGTCCTCTAAAATGGTGCCAGAAAGAACTTCAGAAACTTAGGAAATAGAATTCCCTGCTACTTGTTACATAACAACTTACCTGAATACTCAACAAGAAATAAAATCACATTAGTCTTTTTCAATCTAATTCCGTAAAATCATTGCACTGTGAGTTGTCTGTTCTACTTAAGGTTTGGAAATACTTTTACTTCAGTTTCTGATATTTTAATGTTTTGAACCTACAACTCAGAACTCAAGCAAATAGCATGCAAGTACTATATAAAGTTGAGTGAAGAGATTAAGACTCTGAAAATGCAATTTAGAACATGACTTGTTGGAGGTTGAGGGATGTGGAATTTTTTCTCCTTTCTGGTCGATAGGTTACTAATGACTGGATACTTAAGGACCATTAACTTCTTTTGTAAAAGACAAAGAGCTAGCTGGGCGTGGGGAGGGAAGAGCAGATGTGGTCATCAGATACGGCACTTGACCACCGGCTACCGAGGAGGCAGCAGGGGGAACTGCGGACTCCTCAGCTACAGCGGCAGAAAGGTTTTCTCGGGGCTGCGCTGCTTTCTTCTCGTTGGTGAGTGAGCTTTCGTCTGGGAAGAGGACATCCCTGGAGGGCACATCCTCCTGGCTGTGCCGGCAGTTTTTCTGCCCAAGGGGGCCCGGCAGCCGCCGTCCCGCGCTCTCCCTGTGGGAGCACTGCCACGGCTGGGGAGTCCCTGACACCTTCTGCCGGCGAGCCCGGCTGGGCTCGTCTCTGCCACCCCTGCTCCNAGCGCTTGGCAGCTCAGAGACTTCTGTCACCGCATCTTCTGGTTTTTGTTTGTTTGTTTGTTATTGCTACTGTTGTTATTGATTGTTTGCCTTGCCATAGATACTAGTAAAGAACTGTTATTCCTTTCCCCATATCTTTGCCTGAAAGCCCTTGATTCCAAAGTTATAATAATTTGGAGGGAAGGGGGTTCACATTTGTGGGTTCTAAGGGAGGTTCCCACCTTCCTTAGCAGACACCTGTCCTCAAACTGAGACAATGACTATAATTTCATTTAAGACTCAGAAGAATCTTACAGGAAGAACAATATTCTCCCAGAACTGATTAAAGTTTATCTTTTCTGGGAATCCTGTAAATGAGACCAACCAGCCCTAAAGTTATTGTTTGCATATTGCACCATATATCAAGAGAGACATTTTAACCATGACAACGTAACTGTCAGTTTGCATAAGCATATGCAAACATCATTGTCCTCCTATGCCTCTCTCTCCTCCTATTCTCTCTCTCCTTTAAGATCCAAAGTGCTTGTGAACTGGAATCCCATCTTTTGTGAGACTAAAGAGAGAAGGGTCTCAGTATGCTGGTACTATCACACATAAGTAAATTTTTTAATCTTCCATAATTTTAGCATATACTCCTATGGTAACTAATCATAACATCAGCACATTGTAAACTAAGTTTGATACCACAAGGCATTCTTCATCCCTTCCAGCACTTTCTACCTTTGACCTTTCTGAAGATCCTTTTTCCCTTTTTTCCTTTGTTGTTGTTGTTTGGTTGGTTGGTTTCATTGAAGTAGTTTCTTTGGAGGCGGTGGGGCAAGCATGTGGTGAATTAAGTAATTCTGGAAAAGTTTTATGATAAATCTGGTCTATCACTTTTATTTGCATACCTCTTCCATCTGCTTCCAAATGCTCTCACATTCACTCACGAGTTCTTCCTTGGCATCAAGACCAGCTGTGCTAGGAATTTCTGACGAACATTCAGCCTATTAACAAGCAAATAGGACAGTTACCATGGAGATCTATAATCATTGATATCAGTTACCTAATCATACCTGTCTCTTCTGATCAACTATGCAACAGAATAAACTCCCTTAATACAAAGCTTTTAGTTAACTCTCCCATAGTTCTAGAAACCACTCAGTCTTAAGCAAAATCAGCTAACTATATGACTAAGTAAAATTAGAAGACATTAATAATTTACTTTTAAAATTGAATGACCAAGTCCTTACTTTTTATAACTGCTTTATCTGCAGTGTTCTTTTTATTTTCCAACAACTTTAATGTAGAAATACTAAGAAAATCTCACACCACAAAGCAATACTTTACCTCCATATCTCTGCAAAGTTTTAAAGTAGTTACTTCTGCTCTGTCAGTAAGTGTACTAATCTATTTCTCCTTCATTTGAATTCAGAATATTTTTACTAGAAAAACAAAGTTACTAGAAAAACAAAAGAACCTGAAAGATTATACAGACAACCAAGGAAAAAGGGCACCTAGACAGCCAAAAGAAAAATCAACCCAAGTTAAATTAAAAACTTTGAGAAACTGCTTTGTCAGAAAGAAAAACATACAAATTCAGAAATTCAATCCTAGTTATCTCAACTAAGAGACAGATGAATGACATCAGTAATTAACAGGGGAAAAATAAGAAGGGCCAGAATTTTTTTTTAAGGGAAAACAACCAGCAGGCTAGATGTACCAGATGCAGGAAGCCTTTAAAAATACCTTAATGGATCACTAAGCCCACCGAACACACAGAGATTAAATTGAAATACCAAAAATAAATAAAGATCTAAATAAGAATTATACGCCTTCTTAATGATGCACTAATTACTAACTCAATCTTTTGTTCTTTTTCAGGAAAAAAATGCAGCATCAGAGAAAATTATGTAGAAAACCCGATTTTAAAGGAGTGAAATATTCAACTAGCACTTCCAAAGTTCAAGCACATCATAGCAGAGTGGATGATGAAAGAAAATTAGAACATCTCACTGAATGCTGGAATTACACCAGAGAACTTACAGGTAGCCCATACTACTACTAAATCCTCCTGGCAAATTTGTTGCATCAACAATTAAAAATGGAACACTAGAAAATCTAGGTTACCATGATCTTATAAGAACTAATGAGCACAGTTTTTGCAAAGGCAAGTCATTATCTTCTTAAGAGTCTCGGAATGTCTCCATAATACAAAACAGAACCAGTTCACATAATTTATTAAGACTTCTGAAATGGCTCCAGCAAAGACTGTCCAAAAGAAACTATGAAAGAAACTATGCAGTCTTAGTTTTTTCTCAGACAAAAAAAACTGTTAAGGAGACAAACAAAGAGGGTCTGGAGGGATAGTGGGGAGGGAGAAGAAAAAAAGAAGGGGGAGAAAAAGAACCTCTTGCTTTGGAAATTTGAGAGGGGTCTTGGGGCGGGATGAAAAATATTTCCCCCCACGTTCCCTGCAATAATACAATTCATCACCACAAAAGCATTATATGAAATTAAACTGAATAGAAAGCCAGAAAATACTCCATCACATAAAAATTATCAGATGATTCTATTGTTGTTGACTTTCAATTTCCAGGTTGATTTCACACATTTCAAAAAGTACATATTGTGAGACATGACAGTGCTCTCACAAGCCAAACTGACTTGCAATCCTTAATGCTGTGCTCTCAACTAACACAGTACATACACTGGTGTCACTTTCAGATGTTATTTTCTTGTAGATTGCAGTTTTCCCTATTTCAGTATGGTTAAATTATGTTTCTATTCTCACACCATACCTGAAAACTGAAGGCTTTTTTGGCATTAATAGTGTTTTCCAGTTTCAACATGTTATCCCTTCTTATCTTGTTTTAGGACTACATAATTGGGTAAAAAATACATGTGGGTCCAAGTGTAGGCTCTATGCTAGCCAAGGCTTTATGAAAAAATCACAGAATGGGTCAGGTTGGAAGGGACCACAGGGGGTCATCTTGTCCAACCTCCCTGCTCAAGCAGAGCACATGGCACAGGATTGTGTCCAGATGGTGCTTGAGTATCTCCAGTGAAGGAGACTCCACACCCTCTCTGGGCAGTCTGTTCCGGTGCATGGTCACCTGCACAGTAAAGAAGTTCTTCCTCATGTTCAGGTGGAAATTCCTGGGCATCTATTTCTGCCCCTTGCCTCTTGTCCTACTGCTCAGAACCACAGAAAAGAGCCTGAATCCATCCTCTTGGCACTGTCTGGATGCGCACATCAAGACGGCGAAACGCGTCACGTGACCAAGCACAAACCAGACAGCTGCGAGAAGCGGGCAGGGAGGGGAGAGCAAAGCGACCGCAGGTCTGCGAGAGACACGAAGGCATCTTAGGAAGCAAAATACAGGCAGGGTACAACAACCAACCATCGCAAAAGCGGTGAGACAGGGAGCTCCCGCACCCCCGACACAAACCCCTGCACCACTACGGCGGCGGGCGGACGCGAGGCGGGACATCCCTGCCCTCAGGCGTGGGATGAACGTCGCCCCTTCCCGGCCGGGAAACCAGCCCCCTCCCTGCAAAGCAGCCCCGTAGCCCCAGCGGCCGCGAGTCCCTCCCGGCACCCAGGTGTGGGAGCGCCGGGATCTCCCCGAGCGCCGAGACCCGTCCGGGACGCTCCCGCCGCCCGCTCCCGCCCGTTACTACCATGGCTGCTTCCCGCCACTCGATCCGCGGTACATACGTCACTCTCAGAGCGCCCGGCGCCGCGGTGACGTCAGCGCGATGGCGTCCGCTGAGGCCGAGCGCAAGCGAAAGCAGTCGGAGGTGGCGGCGGGCGGCGGGGACCCGGCGGCAGCGGACGAGGAGGATGAGGAGGAGCGCTGGGTCGGGCCCCTCCCGGGGGAGGCCGCGCAGGCGAAGAAGAGGAGAGGTAAGGGGAGAAGCGGAGCGCTGCCCCGGGTGGGGCCGGGGCCGTGGGATTGACTCCAGGCCTCGTCGGGCGGGAGCGGCCACGCTGTGAGGGCAGCTGGCGGAAGCCCGTATCCTAAAGCGCTGTCTCGTGTGTAAGATGACCATGTTGGGAGGGAACTCTTCGGGTACGGAATTACAGGGCAAAGGTGTCAGGTGCTGAGAAATTTGTGGACGTTCAGCCTGGAGGAGGGAAGGTTGTTTGGGAACCTCACAGCAACCTTCCAGTATCTAAACGGTCTTACAAGGAAGTCGGAGAGTGACTTCGACAGGAACTGTAGTGATAGCTCAGGGAGTAATGGGTGCAAACTGAAAGAGGAGAAATTCAGGTTAGCTATAGGGAAAAAAAAGTCTTTACTGTGAGTTACTGACACGTGCTGCGCAGCGATTTTTTGAGTGCCCCAAGCCTGGCAGTGTTCAAAGCCAGGTTGAATAAGACTTTGAGCAACTTGGTCTGATGGGAGGTGTCTCTGCCTATGGCAGGAGACTTGGGACTAGATGGTCGTTAAGGCCTGTTCCAGCCCTTTAACATTCTATGATTCGATGACTTCTGCTTTCTCTGGAGGACACTTTCAGGCTAAGAGCCCTGCTATGCCTGCTGTAGCTATGTTGTTTACAGCTGTGGAGTTAATCCATCTTCTGGATCACTGCCGTAAGCTGGAGGAGAAGGAGAAGCCTCTAGGCGATGTTTTGGCATGTGGTATTGATGTGTGCAGCAAATTCCACCCAGCTCTCTGGGTATCACTGTAAAGTAAATGTGACTTTGATGACTTTCAGCAGATGTAAACCTGCAGGTTCAGTAAAAAATGCCATTACACAGGTGTTAATGAGTAGGATCTGAAGATCAGAGACAAAACTCAAAATCAGATTATTTTAGATCAGACAGTTAAACAATGAAATAGTTGGCTACCAGCACTTAGAATTTAGAGTACAAGACCCGTGTGGGACCACAAATCTGTTAAAGAAAACAGGGGTACGTGTGGTTTTAGAATTAAATGAGGTGCAGATGACCCTTGGTTTTCTGGCAGTAAGTTAAAAACTGTTAATTGATTTTGTTTTTTTAAAAATTAAAGACAGCTAAGGTAACAGTTGCTTTGAAAGGGAAGAGAAGTATAAGTTAAAGCAGCATTTGAGTGGCTTTAGTCCATGGAAAATGTGTAAGACTGAGTGCAGAGCTAAAAGCCCTTTAATTATGTTTGCACAAAATTCTGGATATTTTTGACTAAAATATGAGTAAGCAATACAAGGATAAGTGAAAGAGAATATAAGCTAGATCTAACTTTACAAAAAAAAATCCTGATTTTTCTTTTTATTCTGTGTAGTTCTTGAATTCGAACATGTTTATCTTGAAAATCTACCATCAGCTTCAATGTATGAACGCAGTTACATGCACAGAGATGTTATTACACACGTAGCATGTACTAAGTAAGTATCTTTGTTTTCCATTGTATTTCTTTGTCAGGGATGTATTTTTGTGTATGCTAACAAGTTTTCATTGTAGACATTTTATAATGGAAAGTTATAGTGTCCTGAGGTGATATTTTGAGGGTGGTGGGCTTTTTCTTTTGAAAACTAATTGGCTTACTTAGAAGCAAGATAAAAATTGTTTGTATAGATTAAATCTTAAAATCTTTGGTCTTAAAATCCTTGTTGAAATATGCAGTAAATACAGGAATAAGATTGACTGCCTGCCTCTGAGGAAATACCATTCACCAGAACTGCAGAGATCACACACACACACACACACACACAATTAAAATAGGAGTTACATTATGTATTCAAAAAGGATAGTGTTATATATTTCTTCAGTTTAGGTTGTGACTTTTCATAGATTAATCCAGAATGCACTAAAATACCTGTTTGCTTTTCCAGGAGTTATAGTACACATTCAGACAGACAGTCACAGTAATTTCTTGAAATTTCATTCTCTGCACAGTGTTAATTATAGTGCAACTTACTGACCAGTGGGAAGTGCATAATGTGTGTATCTGTTTTCTTGGTTTTATTTTTTTTTGTAATTGTAGGACAGATTTTATCATAACAGCCAGTCATGATGGACATGTAAAATTCTGGAAAAAAATAGAAGAAGGGATTGAATTTGTTAAACACTTCCGAAGTCACTTGGGTGAGAAGTTACTCCTTCTTCTCTAAAGGACCTCACTTTTTCCTCCCCCTTGCTCTTTGTTGTTTGGAGAGAGAGATTCTGGGATTCCTTTAGCGCAGTCAGAGATTAAATATCTGCCTATTTTCCTTTATTCCTCTGTCTTATTGCATTTTGCACCCAAGCTCCATCAGGGATAGGATGAGAATGAAACAGATCCCCTACATCCTTTGCATTGCCTTGTGCCCTGCCTGTGGGGAGGATATCTGGGACATAAGATACACAGAAGGGTTCAATGAAATCCAGAGAAGTTTAAAAATATGTTGCTTCAAATAGGGTTACCTCATTCCTTTTTTTTTTTTCCCCCTTCCATTATGGAAAAAAAAGTGATTATTTTTATTTGGAATTATTGTAACTGTAGAGTAAAGTCTGCATTGTAATTATCAGCAGAATTGCAATTAAGAAAAGCTTTTCTTTAACCCAGTTTTCTGAACTAGTAAGAACACAAAGCTCTTCAACACTATGCTAAGCATTAAATAGGCTGGGCAGAAAATTAGGTTCTCAATGCTATTAGAAATTATGATATGCCTGAAGGGAAAAAATTACAATTTGATATGCAGCATGTTACAGTAAGAAAAATATTTAATAATAGATTACAAAAGTACTTTTTTATTTTAGATTTACAAGAAATATTAAAGTAGGTTGTTGATCTTAACTATGAGCTTCTCATTATATACAGAAGCAAAATGTGAGAACAAAACCTACCATGCAAAACTCAGCATTTTGAGAAATTTGTGAAAGGCTCAGTTATAGAGTAATTTTGAGTATTGTGTGTGTAATAGTCTATAGACTTCTCCTGCCTTTATCCAGTTGAGAGATGAAAGGTGAGGAGCACATGATACTTACCCCATTGATGTTGTCGATTTTCTAAGGTCATCATTTTAAACTAAACTAATTGCCATTGTAATCTTTCACTTATTTTTATAGTAAATTGTTCTTTAGCACATATCTGAGTCTATACACTGATACGATATAGTGTTATCCTGTGAATTTATTTTTATTATTTTTTATACTATTTTATTGAAGTCAGGTAGAGTTTTAAGTGAAAAAGGTGACAAAATGGTTGGGAAACAGGTTTAAAACTCTGTAGGTTTTCCCTATGCAGTACTGAAATGAAGGATGTTCTTTCCAGTTTCTTAATAGTATGTCAACTTAATTCACAGGTGTTATTGAGAGTATTGCTGTTAGTTCAGAGGGGGCATTATTCTGTTCAGTTGGAGATGACAAAGCAATGAAGGTGTTTGATGTAGTCAACTTTGACATGATCAACATGCTGAAACTTGGGTAAGTTACTTAGTTCTTGGATGTGTTCATTTGAGGTTGTAAGCTGGGGTTATTTCACTAAGAAGTAAGTCAATAATTTGGGGTTCTTGAGTTCCTCCCCTTCCCCCATGCCCCAGTCAGATGACACTGAGTAAATTGCATTGTCTGAAATTAATCCAATGGCTAGAGACTGCCTGACTGAATAGAAGAAATTATGACTGCAACAGTAGGAGTAGGAAAAGCATTTCCTTGATGTCAAATATGCACAAAGATGTGGTGTTTCTTTGAGTATTTAACTAGGCATAATTTTTTTTCTGCAGTTTGGCACTGAATTTAAAAATTACTGTCCACTAATGGTTCCATTAGAGAAGGGATTTGGCCTGTGTATTACTGTCTTATTTGTTGTAATAGGGATACAATTTCCTTCTTCCGTTAGAAGCAATATTTTTGTTTTCTTTAGTCTTGTAGCATTTTTGTAGTTACACCGTATGTAGCTAAAGGATCTGGGAGAAATAGGAATGGATGTTACTGGAATTATAACAATACCAGAAAGAGAGAGAAAAATAAGCCCCACACTGTTGAAAGGGTGGATTTGAAGAGCTGAAGGATCAATGATTGCTGCATCAAGAATAATAGAAATACTGATTTCTCCATAAGCCTTTTAGAATTGTTAAACATATTCTTCATAGGGTACTATATACTGGTTAATTTTGAAACTGAATAGAAGTATGAAGTCAGGACAAAAAGTTTTAAATAGGAACAGCCAATAAAAGCTTATGCTAGCTGCTTTGCCAGTTATAGTTTTAGTATCATCCTCTACATAATGTACTTTGCCTATAGGAATTGATTCCCTTTTGGCTGTCTGCTCTGAAAAAGTTCCAGTTAGGCTTAGTCTTTTGGGTTTGCTGGTATTCTTGACTTAGCAGCCCTGTACTGTTACTACATAATTGGTAAAATTATAAAAAAAGAAAATAATATTTTAAAAAAACACCCCTGATCTGCAGGTCTTTCCAGTTCTAACTAATCTATACAGTGTGGCTCTTTGCACATCCCCATGCTTTATGCTTCCATCAGTGATCTGGAGAAGGCTGGCTGTTTCTACAGAGACTTCATATTTATTTATTTGATCCTGTTCTTTCTAGTGAACCTGAGACAAAGTGTCTGTTTCTCTTTACCAGCAGACATTGAAAATCCAAGTTGTTAGTGTCTGTCATAATGTCAGAATATCATCAGTCCTTCAGCATGTGTTAGATTGATTTGTGAAAGGATACTAAACATGAGTTTCCTATGGAGACTGTATAATTTTTTTATGTTTGCCATTTTGCTTGAGTTCTGGTTTTCAGAGTCTTTGCTTATAGACTTTAAAGCAGACATAACTTATATTATTGACTGTATCTTTGGCTTATTTTATTTTTAGAGTATGCCTTTGCACATAGCAAATGAGTTCCGTCTTAAATGCATTCACAACCTATGTTGAATATAGGGTGATTGTCTTAATTTTGTTTATACAGTTCTTGGGGTTTTTGTTGTTTTGTGTAATTTTTTCTGGCAAGATGTAGTTGAACTTTTCCATAAGTGTATGGCAGAGGCGCAGTTGTCTTCATTTCTACTGAGTCATTACTCACTTAACAGATGGAAGAGAAATGTTATTGACTCATATAAGTTGAGCAGTAATCATTAATGCCACTTGGGCTTTGTACCTGGAATTCCATCCTTATTCCATCTTTTTACCTTCTTTCTGCCTTGACTATCACAGTTTCTTTACAAAACAATATGGAAGCAACAGGAATTTATAGTCATCCATGAATGGTATTGCTTGGAAAAGCTTGTCTATAATATGCTGAATATTCGCAAGATATGTATTAGCAAAACTAGTACATAATGTTTAAAATTTGCTTCTGATGTTTAATTTCAAGTTTATAGCATAACTTGACTCTTACCTAATTAAAACCATTCCTTGTTTTTGAATTTTTTTCTTTTCTTTCTACTCTTTGTTGCAGCTACCACCCTGGCCAATGTGAATGGGTATATTGCCCTGGAGATGCCATATCTTCTGTTGCAACATCTGAGAAAAGCACAGGAAAAATATTCATATATGATGGACGAGGAAACAACCAGCCACTTCATGTTTTTGATAAACTCCATATGTCCCCACTTACTCAGATACGCTTGAACCCTGTCTACAAAGTAGTTGTGTCTTCTGACAAGTCTGGAATGATTGAGTACTGGACTGGTACTCCTCATGAATATAAATTTCCCAAGAATGTGAACTGGGAGTATAAAACAGATACTGATCTGTATGAATTTGCCAAATGCAAGGCTTACCCATCCAGTATAAGTTTTTCACCAGATGGCAAGAAAATGGCTACTCTTGGGTCTGACAGAAAAGTTAGAATTTTTCGTTTTCTGACAGGAAAGCTCATGAGAGTCTTTGATGAATCTCTGAGTGTGAGTTTTGTCTTGTTTCTCTTTCTTTGAAATATTTTCTCTATTTACTTCAATTTATTTGCCAGCACATTCACCTAAGCTATCATTTATTTTTAAAGGCAAGGTTCTCTTCTATATTTTTCTTGCAAGAAAGGCTTTCCATGTTCTCTTGCTTGTCTGTTCAATTGCTTTGCCCCAAAATTAATTCTTACTGATTTATGTTACCTACATAGTGAAACAGCATTCTTGATTTTCATCTGTGTTTTCATACTGCTAGATTACATTTTACTAGAAAATAATTATGGAAAATGCCCATTTCAAATAACATCGTAATAATGAATTAAATTTGTCACCTTCTAAGGAATTTGTTAGCTGCACGCTTTTGTGTGCTTAAGCCCAATCTTACAACGTGCCCATTGTGTCATTAAAATACAGAGAGTATTACTTGCATTTATTTAAATCCTTCAGTTTAGTTTGAGTGGAGTATTCTGATCATGTGAATCAGTGTTTTACTGGATAAAAGGTTTAAAATATGTAAATATAGTAGTACTGTTTTTTTTCTGCAGATGTTTACTGAACTTCAGCAGATGAGACAACAACTGCCTGACATGGAGTTTGGCCGACGTATGGCAGTTGAGCGTGAGCTGGAGAAAGTGGATGCAGTAAGGTTAATTAATATAATTTTTGATGAAACTGGACACTTCGTTCTCTATGGAACAATGTTGGGCATTAAGGTCATAAATGTAGAGACTAACAGGTAAGTTCCAGTGACATATATTGAGATAAATTTCTGTTTTATTCAGTCAAATGAATAGCATATTTAAAACTAGATATGACTGTGGAGTTGTCTAATCTTTTTGTGTTGTTATTTGACAGCATTACATTAGACTGTAGAGAAGATACTCCCATTCTTTGTAAAGAGTCGTTGCAGATTAAAGCTTAGGCAAATGAGGAGAAAAAATGGCAAGCACATTTGTATTAAAATATGTAATCAATTAATCTCTGGCTAGCTGGATGGGATAATGTAAAGTAAGGGTGAATCATTTAGTTGGGATTTTATTACATAAGGAGGCTGACTTGTAAATTAAAGTAGCAAGTTTGAATAGAGAACATCACAAAAATGTGTAGTAAGTAATGATTTTGAGAGGATTTTGGAATTTGAGACTGTAAGACTCTGAGTCTTACAGTCAGAAAGGAGACATTCTCTGACTGTGAGCAGTTGACAGTTCCACCTCTTTACATCTTATACTTCAGGTGTATTCGTATCTTGGGGAAACAAGAGAACATCAGAATGATGCAACTGGCTTTGTTCCAAGGAGTAGCAAAGAAACATCGTGCTGCGATCACTATAGAGATGAAGGCTTCTGAAAATCCTGTTCTCCAGAATATCCAGGCAGATCCAACAGTAATCTGCACAGCTTTTAAAAAAAATAGGTTTTACATGGTGTGTGTTGTTTCTATTTAAATAGCTTCGTTCTTGCATTGATGTTTTCTCTACATTATATTTGTTTTTCTCCTTTGCACCTTTCTAGTGCATTTTGTCTTGAGTGGTTGCAAACACAGCTTTTACAAAGGAGTTCCTTTATATTGCAAGTATATTCTAGAATTTTTGTCTTGAACTATCAATACATTACCTGGAAACAGCTGTAATTTTTTCATGAATATTTACTCTACCAAGAAGATAATAATTTTGTTCTAGTTTGAAAAAAAAAAAAGAACATTTAAAAAAACTAACCATATCTTACAAAGAAACAATAACTAACTGTATGCATAAAAAATATAATAGAAAAAAATTTCAGACCAGCATCAGGACTTGGTAACACTAAGGATATTATAGGCAACCAAGAAAGACAGGAGTCAAGTTCCTGTTCACAGTTTGGTTTTTAGGTGAGATGGGAACCAAACAGACAAGCAATTTCAGAGTGGTTAGTAGTTGGTTTGAGAGATGATAACCGTAGAAGTTAGAGGTTGGTCTGTCTATTTTGCCTTAAATTTGCTGGGTTTCTATAGCTTTGTATTAATACAGTATTGAAATAAGAGGATTTATTTTAATTTTGTAGCACAACTAAAACTTTTGGCATGAAACCTGCCAATTTCATCTGAGTACAGCAGAGCAACCTGGTATTCTCCACCTCTTTAAAGACAAGACGTTGAATTAGTGCAGGTTTCTGTTGAAAAGCAGGGAAAGGTTAAAGATAACAGATTATAAAAAGTTACCTGGATTTGCATGTAGCTGTACGGGAATTTGTGACTGTGGAAATGCTGGTAACACAACACAGAAATACAAGGATAGATTGTCTGCGAATTGCCTTTGTACATTTCAAATTGAATTGGGTGTTCAGCCAGTTAAATAATTACACTGATGTGTTGGGTGCAGAGCAGTGTGTATTTTAAGAGGGAAAAGAAATGTGCAGTTAACATTCTGTTCTTTTGTGCTTCAGTTTACTAAACGTGAACCAGAAGACACGAAGAGTGCAGATTCTGACAGAGATGTATTTAATGAGAAACCTTCTAAAGAAGAGGTCATGGCAGCCACTCAGGCGGAAGGTCCCAAAAGAGTGTCAGACAGTGCCATCATCCACACAAGCATGGGAGATATTCATATCAAGCTTTTTCCTGTTGAGTGTGTATTTGCTGGTTTTTCTGTTGTTTTGGTTTTGTTGCTTTCTTCTGTCCCTTATGGTTGCAGTATCCTAGACGTATGTCATGCTAGAAATAATTATTTTCTTTCCCTTTTTCCACTGTCTTTGTTTCCTGACAGTTTCTTAATACGCCGAGGTAGGAATATGACTCTTGACAAGCACAAATAAATTAGGGTAAAAATAGGTCTAAATAACAGTCTGAGGCACAGGAGTTTTTGAAATTTTATTTGGGTTTATTTAGTTATTGGTTCAGGGGGGTTATTCCTTTCTTAACTCTTGGTTTTGGAGAGGTCATGATACGTTTCTTTGTAAGCTCTGTATTGTAAGGCAATGCCATTTACATGAATCTTGGAAAAGAATGATGGTGTTAGCAGTAGCAGTAGATTTGGCAGTAGGTCTGTGCAAGAAGAATGGTAGTTGCAATTTCCAAATGTGGCTAGTGTACTCCACTTTGTTATTGCAGCTCCTTTAAAGCAATGTAACATTTATACCAGCAATATAATGTTTATACCAGCATATAATACTAGTGTTGCATTTATCCAAAACCAGCTATAGAATTGAAAAGTTTTATGCATGACAATTGGTAAAATCAGTGTGCCATCCTCTCTCCTTTGTGATGCAAAAATTGCAAATACTCTGTTATTTAACAGAATATTTATATAACATATACATAGAAACTTAAATCATACAGATGTACTCCATGCTTCTCCAAAAACAAATTCATGGTTAGTCTTAAGCACAGGTAAGGCAACACAACCTCAGTTCTACCCTGTAGGGCTACCAGACTTTTACTTCAGTCTTCACCATTGTCTCCTTGCATCAGGCTGAAGTTTCTGGAATTCATAATTATTGCATATAGGTTGCAGTAATGGTACAGCTCTTGCCAGTTAGTGACAGGCCAAGCTACATTATTTCTTTTTTTTTATATTGTCATGCCATTGTGTCATATCTGCATCCATAGTGTTGCAAGGTGCTTCACTGCAATGTTTTGTATGCAATTTTAAATTAAATACAGTATTACCAGGGTTGGTTATTGTTAGGTTTGTCTCTTCTTGTTGGAGTATTTTTTCCCAGCTGAGCTTTAATTTAAAATCTCTTCAATGTGATTAAAACTTTAAAGAAGGGCATATAGAATATGGCTCCATATGCCCTTGAATTCTTTGGCCATTTTGTTGTGAAATAAAGTTGTAATTGACTGTGTACTGCTCAGCAAGAACTGGGACTATAATCTTGTCTGTTCCATTAGTTACGCTGCTGGTGCTTTCACAAAACAGCTTAGATTGTCATTAAAATCCAAGCTAATGTTCCTTTTCACAGCTAGAGTAGAGTAGCTTCACAGCTGTAGACTCAACTTGGCCATTTTCTCCTTATTGGGAAAATGTGTGACTGTGTAAACCTATCAGGGTAGATCTACTCTGGCTATGAATCCTTTTTATAAAAATAACAGAAGAGCCATTGCAAAAAAATTTCACACTGGTAGTAACTCTCAGAAGTAACAAATCACAAAGGTGAAGTGGTTGGCCCTTTTTATTCCATCAACAATATGATTCCATCTCTTCGCCAATGTTGGCAAGTAGTTTCAGAGAAGGAAAACTGACTCTGCTGACTGTGAGTTCTATACCAAAACATTTTATGTTTACATTTTTACTTGCGTGCAGCACTTGACACCTCTGCTTGTATATCTTAAAAGAAGTGTAGAGGTAAAACAGTGAACAACTTTCTGCTTATGGAGCAAACATAATTTATCTACAAAATAAATAGTGCAGGTAGAAAACTGGGGAACCGGTAAGCAGTGGTGCCTTGTATTAGGCCTTGAGGAGACAGATTTGGTTTTTGGCACTCATGGTTTAACCCCAGCCGGCAACTAAACCCCCCAGAACCACTTGCTCACATCTCCCTTGGGTGGGATGGGACTGGAAGAGTGAGAACACTTATGAAATGAGATACAGACAGTTTGATAGGGAAAGAAGAAGCCATACAAGCAAGCAAATCAAAATGAGGAACGTGGACAGGCAGGTGTTCTGCTGTCTCCAAGAAAACAGGGCTCTATCACATGTAGTGGGCACTTGGGAAGGCAATTCACCATTACTCTGCGTGTCCTCTGCTTTTTCCCCAGCTTTTATGTGCTGAACAGGATGCCATGTGTGGAATGGAGCATCCCTGTGGTCAGCTGGGTTCAGCTGTCTCAGCTGTGTCCCCTCTCAACTCCTAGCCTCCTCATTGGTGGGGTGGGGTGAAGAGCAGAAAAGACCTCGATGATTCATAAGCCCTGCTCAGGAAAAGCTAAAACATCCCTGTATTATCAACACTGCTGCTGCCTTTCTGTGTAATCATGCAACTTTGTACTTAGGCTTTTTGCTTACAGCTCTGGGTTTGAGGAGGTGGGGATTTGATTTTTACTTATTTGGTGAAATCCCTTCCTACGGAGTGCTGAAATACTGCACAGCACAAGAGGATCTTAGTCCCAGCTGAAATCTCTGTGCCCTTGTCACCCGACAAATATGATTGTAGCCTGTGTTTTCTGTTACATGATTTTAGGTGCCCCAAAACAGTGGAAAACTTCTGCGTGCACAGCAGGAATGGTTACTACAATGGACACATAATTCACCGTATCATCAAGGTAACTTGCAACATTCTAATTTTTTGTTAGTTTAGATAGTGTACTCTGGTGGTCAGTCCTCTGTTAACACTTCCATTTCCCTTTTGCACAGAGGATTGTTGGACTGGCTTTAGAGTTCTCTGTAAAGTCTGAACAATGCTGATGTTCTAAACAGCTTTATCGCTTATTAAAGTTGTAGTACTTGTTCTGCAGCTTATCAGTTGCAGACTGGTAAGTGGCAGAATAAGTGCAGTGACTGATAAGGTGGCAGAAAACTTAAAATTGAAGGATAATTCAGCTATGCTGCTTGAATTAAAACTTTATTGCATGTCAGAAGGCCTTTCTTGTAAGGCTTCTTATTTCTGTCACACCAGAATCAAGTGATAGAGCCTAAGAATTTGCAAAAGGTAAAGATAGGCAGCTTTCTGTCCTTCACTAGCAGGAATAGTGAGTAACCTTGCTTTTTCAGAAGTACTTGATCGACATTTAAAAAAGCCTCAAATGCTTTGTCCCTTATGCACAACATTTTAACACATTTTGTTAAAAAGTTTGAATGAAGTTTGAAAAAATGTCACCTGGCATATGACACTTCTGGTTATTTATTCCATGCAATAATGTGATAACATATAATTTCTGTGCAGGGTTTCATGATTCAGACTGGTGACCCAACTGGGACAGGAATGGGAGGTGAAAGTATTTGGGGAGGAGAATTTGAAGATGAATTTCATTCAACTTTACGACATGACAGACCATACACACTCAGTATGGCTAATGCAGGACCAAACACCAATGGATCCCAGTTTTTTATAACAGTAGTGCCTACTGTAAGTAATATTAAAAGCTCAATTTAAGGCCTGAGAGGCTACCTAGATAGTAAAAAAATTGTATTTTTCTCATGGAAAAAAGAACACACTATTACTTACTTTGCAAATAAATGATGCACACAATGTGTACTGTGTAGGCTTCACTGAAACTGTCCCTTAAGAGATAGAAATACTTTTCCATCAGTTGTCATCAAGAGGCCTTTTGCCTTTAAATGAAGTAAGGATGGCATAAAATTCTTAGGCATGTTAGCAGTTATGTATTAGTAGAGTATCTTATATTAATAATACTAGTTTAAGCTGGATAAAAATGTAGGTATTGCTTAGATTGTTTGGGGTTTGCATATGGTACCAGGATGTATCCTTAATATTGCCTAATTGTAGCTATACAAAGAAACCAGTGTTCAGGTTTGAAAGTTTCATTTAATCTGTGTATAAGTTCAGGGCCAACAATAGAAATTTTGGTACGTTAATCTAAGAGACAAAAACCAAATCCTTAAAGGTAACATTTAGAAAAACTGCATTCTTACAGCACTTATGTCAAAGTCACATGTCTTTTTTTTAAAAAACCCACCCATCTACCATAGTTTTGAGGTTTGCTAAATTGTATCTGTGCCTATATTCAAACTGGGCATACTGTATGAATATTGAAGTGGTATTCTGAACTAGTACTTAAAATTCCTCTGTGAAAATACCATGAAACAGAGAGACTGAAACACTTCTGTGAAATGAGAATACACTTTAAAATAAACTATACAATGTTACTGCGCTGCTAGAATGTGACCTCTGTAGTACTTTAAGAAAACAATTGAAAAGGTAAGTTCAAATGCATATGAATATGTGTTAGCTGCACTCTAGTATTAACTTGCATGGTAATATTTACATGGTGTTAGGTTCCATAGTCTGGACACACAAAATGTGTCCATGTACACTCACTCTCATTTTGGTTTGGTACCTAACCTCCACGCTGCTTTCTATTTTAATAACGTTTTTTTTTTCCTCCTCCTGTGCTCTCAAACAGCCGTGGCTCGACAACAAGCACAGTGTGTTTGGACGGGTGACTAAAGGAATGGAAGTTGTTCAGAGAATCTCAAATGTAAAAGTCAATCCCAAAACAGACAAACCCTATGAGGATATCAGCATCATTAATATAACAGTGAAATAAGGCAGGCGTTGAAGGTTCCAGCTTAAGCAGAAAAAAACTGAGCTTGTGGGACCCAGAAGGGAACCTAGGAGGAACAAACATTTTTGATAGTTCCTAATGTAGTAAGTACCAGGACAGAGCAATCACCAGTTCTGCTGTTTTAAGGTACCTAAAGTGCCCTAATTCTGTATTTCTGGTAACTTTGTATTTTGAAGTAAAAACATCTGCATGTTTCTTAGAAAGTCTACTGTCTTTCTTGCATTTCTTCTATGCAAAATTAAAGATCAAAACCCCACGGTGTCCTTTGATAGTGTTTGTGACTTTTTCACATTTATTTGTATCTTTCATATTTAATTAATCCATTTCACAATACTGAAATCTGGCAAAGGAAAAGGTCAGAAATAATAAGTTGAGTAAATTCTTCAATCCTTTGTACATGTATCAAAAATTAGATTAAGTTATTATACTGTTTTCTATGTAAAGCAATGTAATCTACCTCTGTTCTTTAAAAATAGTTGTGTACCTGTTCTTTCTGTCCAGGAGCAATGATCAGCTCTTAAAATGCCAGTGTATAAAGTCCTGTGCAATTTGTTTGATATTTCCAGTGAATTTTTTTTCTTTCAACGTTTGCTTTCTCTTTCTTTATTTTAGCCTAGTGAGGATATTTTTCTGGCTTCATTTTTAGCCAAAGTCCTACAAATGTTACTGGTTCTACTAAAATATGTAATTTATTTTAAACTGTGGTAATTATGTGAAGTTAGCTTTGTGTCAGCTGTTTCTGATGGAGTTACAGAACAGAATCATATCATCATTAAGGCTGAAAAAGCCTTATAAGGTCAGTAAGTCCAGCCATTAACACAACACCACCACCATCTTCACCATCAAACTACGTCCCCAGGTACCACATCTATATGTTTTTTGAACACCCAGGGATGGTGACTCCACCACTTTTCTGGGCACTCTGTTCCAATAGCTGACCCTATTTCTGTGAAGAAACTTTTCCTAATGTCCAGTGCTCATCTGAGGCCATTTCCTCTTGTCTGTCATTAGTTAGCTGGGAGAAGAGACCAACATCCACCTGGCTACAGCATCCTTTCAGGCTATTTTAGAAATTGATAAGGTCTCCTGTGAGCTTCTTTTTCTCCTCAGCTGCTCCTCACAGAACGTGTGCTCCAGACCCTTCCCCAGCTTTGTTGCCCTTCTCTGGACTCACTCCAGTTCCTTGATGTCCTTAAACTTGAGGAGCCCAGAAGTGAACACAGGACTTGAGGTGTGGCCTCACCAGTGCCCAGTACAGGGGGACAATCCCTGCCCTGCTCCTGCTGGCCACACCATTGCTGGTCCAGGCCAGGATGCCATTGGCCTTCTTGGCCACCTGGGCACACCCTGCCTCATGTTCACCTGCTGTCACCAGCACCCCCAGCTTCTTTTCCCCTGGGCCCTTCCCAGCCACTCTGCCCCAGCCTGTGGCACTGCCTGGGGTTGTTGTGACCCAAGGACAGGACCGGCCCTGGGCCTTGTTGAACCTCACACCATTGGCCTCAGCCCATGGCCCAGCCTGTCCAGATCCCTCTGCAGAGCCTTCCTGCCCTCCAGCACATCAGCACTCCCACCCTGCTTGGTGTCACCTGACATGCAATCCCCTTGCCCAGATCATCAATCAAGGTATTAAACAATCTGGCCCCAATATTGAGCTCTGG
>VZTX01011176.1:0-32997 GCA_013400915.1 Pardalotus punctatus
TCCAGGAGAGCACGGCCCCATCACCCATAGTGGTAATTTGGGAAAACAAACACCATCACTCCAAATGGCCCGGTCCCTTCTTCTTTTTCCCCCCCACTTTATACACTGATCATGATGTCCCATGGTCTGGAATATCCCTTTGGACAGCTGGGGTCACCTGTCCCAGCTCTGTCTCCTCCCAGGCACCCCCAGCCCCCTCCCCAGCCTGGCAGTAGGAAAAGCAGAAAAGGCCTTGGCTCTGTGTGAGCCCTGCTCAGCTGTAACAAAAACATCTCTGTATTATCAACCCCGTGTTCAGCACCAATCCAATACACAGCCCCTTACCAGCCACTGTGAAGAAAATTAACTCTACCCCAAGCAAAATCAGCACAATAGAGCTAGTGTATGGATAGGATTCTGTGCCTTTCTAATCTCATTAAATTAAAAAAACAAAACAAAACAAAAAAATCCAAAAAACAAACAAACCCCAAAAACAAAAAAAAACCACCACACAAAAAAGCCTAACCCAACGAAGAAAAAACTAACCAAACAAACAAAAAAACCAAGTACCCTTTTCTCAGTATTTTTACACTCCCTGGTCTCTGCATCCCCTGTGGCATCTCCCAGCTCTCTTAAGTGAGTTGGATAGGTGCAAGTTTTTTCTGCTCTCATCTGCAGCAAGGAAGGGTCTTGTGTACAACCCACAGTGACAGACTTGTAACTCAGTGGGAGATGAATATCAGTATCAGAAATGAGGAGTGCTAAATTTCTGTCAGAAAATGGACTTGGAACAGGCTGTCCAGGGAGGTGATAGAGTCACCATCCCTGGAGGTGTTCAAGAAACACCGTTTCTTGAAAACAGCGAATATTGATTTTAGAATATGAAGAATGGGACCCTATTAGTCCTAGAAAACGTTATTAAAAGAATGTTAATGCAAAAGATGAATGACCTGAAGAATATGGTAGCAAACTGTTCATCAGGAACAGTTCTGTGGAAAGACAGATGAGGTATGCACCCTTGTACAATTTTCTTTGTGATGATAGTTTGTGTTGTTCCCTCTTAAAATTCCCACATTTCTTTACTGCAGACTCTTTATAGACTTGACAGAAGCAGCTGTATCAGGAAGTATTTTCCAGACTAATGGGGATGTTTAACCACTGCATTACAGAACCAGGCAACGCTCCTTAACAGGCAAATTAATGAGACAGCAGAATACCAGGAACAAATGGCATGGGATAAGCTTCAGTACCCACAGACAATAATGATACTTTACTATGGATTTGGTAATAAAGATTTTAGCATGGAAGAGTTAAACCTAAAATGTACCTAAGCGAGCAGGGAGTGAAGAACACTAATTGGCCTCTTTCTCCATTGCACTATGCTTTGCAAAATCAGTTACATTTACAGAATATAAGCAGCCAGCGTGAGGCAAATGTTTATGGAAAACTGATTTTGCAGCATTTTGTGGAGGTTTTGTCAGGATGTGGAGTGGTGGGGTAGTTTCCAAAGCAGTTGCATTTCTTGATGCATTTTATTGATAATTCTCAAGGAGTTTGAGTAAGCAAATGTTCAAAGCTCAAAATTACAGGCGAGCCCCCAAGAAGAGTGATGACATTGGGGTAAATAATAGCACCTGCTCTGGTTAGTTCTCAATCAAAGCTAAGTCCCAGGCAGGGGGTAGGATCAACTGTTCCTCAACTTTTGCCAGGAACAGACATAAGAATATTTCAAATACACTCTCTTTGTAAGTTTGGTACATGAACAGGTAAGAAAATTCTAATTCTTTCTGGACATTAAAGGGTGTGTATGTTACAAATATGTATTTTTGTCATCAATGTATATGTAGTGGCTATACACCAGTTATTAATACAATTATGTAACACAGATATAAATATCTGAAGAACAGATGGTTGTTTCAAAAAAAATTTTAATCCAAATAATTTTATTAGCTCTGGCATCTTCAATGCATTTTTTTCTTAATGTGGAAATTAATCTTTAAAACTATTGATATGACTGATTAAAATAAATGGGAGAAGCTTTGTAGAGGAAGAACAATAAAAACATATTAGCTTTCATGTAGGTGTATTGTTCTCTTATGCTGGAGGAAGTTGTCTCTGCAAAATTTCCCTGGGACAAGGATAATATATGCCATAATGGATTATGCACAGTCCAAAACACTGTCAGACACGCTTAAAAAGGAGCTGATGTGTCTGCTGCTGAGGCCACAGAATAAAGAGGTTTGGCATGATTGACTCCTGGCTGTTTCTAAGAACCTCTAGCAAATTTCAGTTTTATTTTGCCTGCCCTGCCAGTATTTTTCTTTCTCCTTGGTAAGTGGCTTTTCTAAACACTTGTTAAAGGCACATTTCCTTTAGAAAGCTGCAGCTCAAAGAAGATTGAAAATGTCGCCACAGTTCGTAAACTATGTCAGCACAGGCAGAAATACAATTTAAGAAACTTGATCTCTAATCTTCTGCGCTAGCCATTATGGTCTGAGGTTTCATAATGTTGTATTAGATTGCTTGTTTACAGTTTACTTTTTGGTCAGGAAAATAGGATCAGTCCTTTACTAGCAATACAATTACTGTTCTTTGCCATAGATTTATAGTAATAGGAAAAAAAATGGATTTGTTACACATTAATGTTAAAATGTGAGTGTGTAATATCTTCCCATCAAATGCCAATGAAGCTACCTACTAAACTGGTAACTGGAAAACATTTTAATTCTGAAAGGCTGGTTTATTTTTATGTTCTCCTTCATGATAAATAATCTTTTATATTAAAACAAACAAACAAAAAACACCAACACCCCCCAATTTTTTCCATGCACCCTTTTTCATTTAAACAAATTATTTTTAAAAATGCCATGACTTGTCACTACAGTTTTTCCAGCCTGTTTAGAATTGGGTTTTGACATCTTTATAAAATCAACTGCTATTCTGCCTCTTTGCTTTTCGTTTGTATTGTGTTTTAAGTGGAAAGAATGCTGTTTGGCAGATCTTCCTTCAACTTCTTTTGAACATATGTAGTTAATAGAAAATACACAACCACAAGGGCTCCAGTAAACTCAACCTTCAGTTGTTAAGCAGCTTCCACCCAGTGCTGTGAGCCTGGTGCACTAAATGCTCCACACAAAGCACAGTCAGAGGGGACACGTCAGGCACACAGCTTTGCTAAGTGGATCTCCAAAGCACATGATCCATTTCTTGGATTCCTGTCACTTTCAGCACGTATTTGTCAAGCAGCTAATTGAGCTGGCTTTTATAGGAGTGCATGATGATGGACCTTTCAAGATGCCTTTGTGAAGGGGGAGTAGTTTGCATATCCACAAGAATACTCCATCCTTTCTACTTTATTCACGTCTTAAATTAAAAAAAAAAAAAAACAAAATTGAACACATTTTTGTATTTAATTATACCATTTTATTTAGAGTGAAACTTACCTTGTGCTTTTTCTTTTCATACTTAAGGTGGGTTGTTTTTCAGTATTCGTTAGAGGCACTTTATTGGCAGCTATGAGGTCTGAAGTCACACATAGAGAAAGTAAATTGAGTGTTAAGGACAAATGCCATTGCAGAGCTATTTCTGCTTTCCCACTGACCTACCTTTAATTGCAGCAAAGTCCTTACTGCATCCACATCTGGGGTAAACCAGGACTTGAATTTCAGCACCTGTTGTCTCACCAACTTTGTCACATTTGACAGCATCAACACTCTCAAAATACTCTCAGTGCTTTCCAAATAAAGATCCTATAATCTAAGACAAGGTAGAAAAGATACATATATAATGCAAAAAAAAACGAGCATAATCCAACAGCATCTATTTCACTTTTGATATTACAATAGCTAAAACCCCAAAAATTCCTTCCCTAATTCAAATTCTTGGCTTCTCGCTGCAGCCACCAGTAGCTCTGGTGCCACATTTTTCAGCCACTCCTTCCAGCTGCAATGAATAATTCTTCTATCATTCTATCAACAAGTTGCTGATACCACCAACAGAGATGTGTGGATTGCCTAGAAAAGAACAGATACAGGCCCACAGTAGCAGTGAGAACACAAACATCTTTTTGATACCCTTAAGCACCCTTCACAATGAAGCCCAGCTCCTTTCAAAGTTCAAATGCACCTCAGATTTCAGTTGAACAGGATACATTTTGGCAATCAACTGAGGCTAAAAGGTAAAAGGTCCTGCATCTGTTTTCCAGTCTTTATATATTTTGTGCATTAATTCTTTTTACCTTAAAAAAATATTTTCACAGTAATCCTTATTTCTTAGCAAGCTGATGTGAATAGCTTTACCTCATTTGCCTATAAATGTATTGATTTACATACCTTCAGAAATATACATGCATATTAAATGTAGTACATTATTTACCTAAATGACAGTTTCTAGGTCTACCAAGTAATTTTCACTTAAAAACCACACATTACTTCTG
The DNA here is from genome assembly GCA_013400915.1 of Pardalotus punctatus. NCBI lineage: Eukaryota > Metazoa > Chordata > Aves > Passeriformes > Pardalotidae > Pardalotus > Pardalotus punctatus. The sequence goes on from VZTX01011176.1 coordinate 4,415, forward strand.
GAAGCAAAATGCCCTCTTTGGGACATAATCCAGTTTCTGTGCAAAGCACACATTAGCCAGGACATCCTTCTGCAGTTCCTTGGTACTATGGCATTTGTTCAGGCTGGTTTTGCACCTTTGCATTTCTTTGCCTCATATTCATTAAACCCCATCATAGCTGCTACCTTCCACTGCTGCTTCCTTTCAGGGAGCATTTGCCATAAAGGAGCAACACCCAATCTTACATAAGCTTAATCCTGAAGTGCATTCAGAAAACTCTAGGTCACATTTTGGGGTCTCTCACAATGACTAATGAAAGTGGCCATTTAGACAGCTTCCCCTAATGATCCCTTACATGTTTAAGGTGTTATCACTGCTACTTCTCGGAATGTGAGGCCATTGATGTTCACCCCCACTCCCTCCGGAGAAGGGCTATGGCTGGTGTAACTGCAGCTCAAGGTGTAGGAACGGAGGGGGCACAGGGTAGTGGGGAGCCTGACAGAGTCTTGACTTTTAACTGCTTACATCGAGCACAGCATTTGAAACGACTTCCTCAGGCTGGTAAATTAGTACAACGTGGTGCTGGCACACCTGAAAACTAATGCCTTAGCTTGCTTTGGCTTTTGTATAGATGAGAAAAATGTCACATTTCTCAATATGACCAAAAGGTTCTTACTCCAATCTGCATGTAACAATGTAGGGTATTATACAGGCCCAGAAACTGGATGTCACAAATAGGAGCAACTTTGCTGAACATCAAGAGTGGCAATTTCATGAATTGAAAGGCCTGAGGGATTAATCCATTGTTACAGAAAATGTGAATAAGAAGCAGGTAAATTGTATGCCTGGTTCCAGACATTATCTCTGGAGGATAGTGGATTATTTCCATCCACAGCAGATGCATAAATCATCAAAAGTTAAAGTACTGGAAAATTGCTAACCCTTCCAGTCACTTTAATGTGTTCTGCCCTGCTTTGAACAAGGCTGCAGATCTGAGAGCAGATCTCTCTATGGCTTCCTACACCGGTTTAACAAGTTTAGCAAAACATACATTCTTGTAATTAATTTTTACCATGGGAAAAATAAATATCTTTGTCACAGCAAAGCTATGACAAAACTAAAATTGAGAAACTGTGATCACTTTGTAAGGATCATAACTTCTGCAGAGTACAGTTGGTTATTATTGGGGTGTTAATTTTGTGCCAAGATTTCCTTGGCTGAGGTATTTAATTTATTTAACTTACGTAGAGGTCGGTCTCACTGCCCTTGTTTTCAGAGAACAGTGCTAAGCCAAAATCCATCTCTTTCAGAAAACAGCTAAAACACTTCCAAGAAGGTTGTTAATTGGATCAGTTCCCAACTTTAAGACCATGAAAAGTCATTCAACTAAAAGCTACAGTTCAGTTAATTATCATCACCTTTTTTTTTCTTCTGACTGCAAAATGCTTTTCATTGCTTTGGATAATCTGTCAGGAAGATTAGGAAAAGTTATTACTTGACAGTAACTTCCTGATTGCAATAAATGAACTCCAAAGCAGGAGGACAAGAAATATACACATTAAAAAAAAAAAAAAGCTTTTGCTCTGAAATGTCTTCTTCTGAAACTTTGGTATTTAGGATTTCATTATAGTAAGTTAAAATTAAGTTCTTGGCATCAAGTTGCCACCCGTGTTAGATTAAAAAATCCTTGCAGAACTATCTGTAAAAGGCAGAGGAAGAAGTGAGAGCATGTGTGACACAAGGCAAATCCAATGGAACATCCTCAGCCAACCAGGGACACCTAAGTAACTAGGAGTCTTTCCTGGGCATAAATTTGCCAAGAGGGCTTTCTGAGAGGTTGAGGATGATAGCAGAGCAACTCCTTGCTTTCCAGGAGTGAAAATAAAGGTCATCACTATACCAAGGTAGGGGAAGCACTTAAGCCATGCCTTACATTGACACCAGTGTCAGCACCAGAAGCACAGTCCCATGCATTTGGTATGACTTCAGCAATCTGGGAAGGTAAACATGAGAGGAATACACTGACCAACTTAGATTTTTTTATCCAGAAATGACAGAACTTAAACAGAGAGGAAATACTTGGTTTCAGTTGGCATTATGGAATTACTTCAACAAAGAAAGGATGTTAAAGTCAGAAAATCTCAACAATAGCACTCAAGTACATATAAAGAGACTCATAGCATGTACAATTCACCACAGGAAAGAAAAGATACTCACATAGAAAAAATAATTACATGGTGTAACTCAAACTTGTGAGATGAACCACAAGACAAAAAAACTCCAAACAAACCCATGTTTAGAACATGCCTGAGGACATAGTGAAATGGCTGTGGGAATGGAGGCTGGCAGTTTAAGCCAAAGACAGACATAGCTGTCTGGTAAAATTAAATAGTGCCATAAAAGGGTTAACCATTAAAGCCTTCTATCTCATTAGAAAACAAGTACTTTATTCAGCACCACTTATTGAACATTTATGTGTAATACAGGAGAAATGATACCAAGGGTGACACCACCAAGACACGTTTGACAGACATCAGATACACAGCAAAGAGAGTATGTTTTTAGTTTAAGTACCACATACCATCAATCTAGAATGTTTAGTGCTCAGCATATGATGCTTAATGTTGGCATTCTTTCCAATGGATAGATGAGTGACCAGTCACTGCAAGCTTAAACAGACATCATGATGAGGTTTATTTTTACCTGCAAACATTGCCTAAAGCACCTGTCAGCACAACTACAGAACTGAACGCAGAAGTGGAAGGTGTTAATGAAAACAAGAAATTGAAGCTGCCTTTACCCTCTCCCTTGAACGAAGTTTTTGCACATGCCAAGAAAGTTGCCTTGGACAAGGAGGTACTTCAGTTAAAGGATGACACTGAACCATCAGCACAATTTGACAGGCTTAAGGCTGGGGGGAGCAGTATCACATATTCACAAGTATGTTACGAACTCAAAAGGTACAGAACTGATACAAAATCTGTGCAACACCCAAAGCAAAACTTTGCCTTTCTGTATTATGAAGCTAATGGATTAAAAAAAGACAGAAACAAACAAAAACCCCTCTCAAATAAAAAAATCAGAATCCCAAAACCCCAATCTATAACAAAGGGGGGACATCTGTTGAAACTAAGAATTTCATGTCAACAAGGATAATTTATAGCAAAGAATATAGAAGTCATTCACCAAATAAACCCTTTTATCAAAATAACATTAATTTCGTATCATATAAAACAAGTGAACTCAGATTACTAACTACTGCCAAAAAATAAGGCCACGTATTAAAAAAAAAAAAAAAAAAAAGTGAAGAATTTGGTATGAACCAGTTAAAATGCGAGTGTTCTTAGTGAAACAATGAAAACTTTGTTGGAGATGCCTGATCAAATACAGAGGTGCTAATGAGTAAGTCAAGTTGGCCAGTGTGAAATCCTGGAAAAAAGGTCCTGCCAAAAATTCAACCTGGCACACTGAGAAGGGAAATTAGAAGGGATAACAAAAAGAAATGTAAATAACATTTACAGTGTGAAGAGATTTTTGTCACCTTATCTTCCACTGTATCAGTCGAATGCATTTGGTCTCCTTTTGAACCCAAAATGGGGACACATCACAATTAGAAGTGGCTCTTCCTCCCATTAATTCACCCACAGCATTATCCCATTAAACAGTACATTGTGTAGGATGAAGTACTAAAAAAGGACGAGGGGGAATGCGGGAAGTTACTTTATGCAAATAAAGTTTAAAGTAATTTGAATTATTAAAATAAAATTAAAATGTTATTTTAGAACTCAATACTGAAAAAAAAAAATAAAGACACCACAGTTATTTTCAAGCATTCTTGACAACAGATTTTTAAACCAGGGGCTTTGATCTGAGAGAAACTTGACAAAATAGTGACAGAGAAAGGAAAAGTGTGGCAACGGACTGACAAGGAAGGCTTTCATCGGACTATTTGAGAAAATAAATTATAATCTGTTTTACCTGCCCTCCCACCCTGCTCCCCTTCCCTAGTATTGAACGCTGATCTGACACTTTAATCCTGAAATGAAGTTTCCCCTTCCTGTTACAGAAAATGTTAATAAATATAACCTGGCCTTCCAGCACTCCGAGGTTCAAATATGTGATGAACACCCATTGTCTGGGAGCCCTCAATTCCGTGTGACAGCAGGGAATGATCTCCCCTGGCTGCAGACCAACACCAAAGGCTGCCTTTGGGGTTCAGTCTTGGCACTTTCAATTCGTGCCTTGACACTGCGGACAAATGTAACAACCAAAAGTCAGCTCCAGATATTCGTTCAAGCTTGAAATGCAGAGTGAACAGATAAATGCACTACAGCAATTAAAACTGAAAATACCATAAAATACAGCTAAAGAAGAGTTTGATGTTGCTTATACAAGCACATCCAACTTGATGGAATAACTTTAACAAAATTTTTCAGAAACATTGCAACACCAGTTTTCAAGAGCTGTTTAACTGAGTAATCTCTGACATCCTGAAGAAAGTAATCCAGGTCCACTACCCTTCTGAGTATTACAAAGTTTACACAAGAGTGTTTAAAGATTAAAAATATTTTATTTACACTTTTCTTTATACACATTTTATACATTTTTTTCAGCTTGAAACCCAAACAGAGCACATATGCAAGTCTGAGCATACTGTATCCACAGCAAGGGAAAATTACTTTCTGCCAAAAAAAAAAAAAAAGAAAAAGACAAGAAAAAATGCTTTAAAACAGTTAAAAAGAGGCAATTCTTAAATTGTTTAGAGAAGTCTATAGCAGCCCTAGGGTAATCATTACACAGTTAATCCAAATGTATATATGAGGTCATATACACATAATTTTAATTCTCTATAGGAAAAGTATTTCCAATAGCTAGACACAAACACAGTACAGTTTGAAAATAACTTTTCCTGTTAACTTACCAAATACATTCTTTTCAATACAAACAATCTGATATTGTACACTGGAATCATGGGATATTTTAGTGGAATTGCAATCTCCAGCATATAATAATTTATTTTAAAAAGATCTACAAAAATAACAATATATAGGGAAAAATATTTAAAATAAAAACATAGTTCACTCTTCCCTTCACCTGCTCCAGAACTGACATAAAAGTTAGGTGGGTCCCACTGAGGTAATAAAAGCCCCCTAAATATAGCTAACTTTACAGTCCTACAGAACACTGCATTTCCTAGACTTACAGTAAGTTTTTCTACCAAAGCCATAAATAAAAACTATCTGCAAATAGAAATTATTTTCCCCTAGCTACCAACTTAATATTAATCCAAAGGTATTTGAAATTGATTTCTGAAAGCTATTTTTAAAATATTACATTAACATTAATTGAACTTAGAGAAGTGTAAAAAAATTAGTAGAGGGACACACAGGAAAGCTGTGCTCAAAACAAATCAGTTTTTCTGCCACCTGCCACATACAGCTAGGTTTTATGAAGTTTACCCACACAAATAGAAATTTTCAAGTTACTCACCAACTTTCAAAAATAGAATACAGATGCAAAAGTAGTCATTAGTATTTTTAAGCAGCTTCAAATGTTTAACAAACATGAAAATCTTAGAATGTTAGCTACAGGACACCAGCAAGCTGTTTAAATAGATGACACGAGTTTTCCAGTTATGTTCTTTCCCGCTCTCCTTCAAAAAACCCCGCCACATGTGACAGATGCTTATTCAAGTAACTCCACCACCTATATAAATATATTTTTATTAGCAGAAGGAGAGCAGAAGGAATGTTTTCTTTGATGGCCCCAACCCTATAAACTCTTAAGCACAGGCTTAGTAACACTTGTGCATGTATGTTTTCCTTTAAGTACCTTACAGGTTTTTTTGTATTGGACTATTTGCATATGTGAAGTACACATCTGAAGTGTTAAAAGAATCTGGGGCCAAATTAACTTTTTTTTTCTAAAGAAAAAATATATTAAAAAGGCAAAATACCGCTACAAACGTGACTACTTCTAAAAAGACTTTGACATATGCAGGCTGACACAAACTAGAAGTCTATTTTTAAAGAACTGTTAGTGTGTGCCCACAATGCTTACCCTCCCATTGCTAAACAATGGCCATAATGAGTTAAGCAACAGGGGTTTTTAGATAAGTTTGAATTTGGACCTGCTGAATTTTATCTTTGCTTCCTGAGTGTCAAGTGAAGCTTCATCCCTGACACAAGTAGTTACCATATTATCAGCATGAGGAAATGCAGCACTTGGGTTTCTAAGGCAGGAGGGCCTCAAGAAAAAAATAGCTGCAAATCTCAGAAACCAGGGAAATATTAAGTCAAACCCTCAGAGCTAGCTCTAACAGGACTGCTGTCATACCGCAGAATGTAGGACATCCACGTTTTTCAAAAGAAAGTAACATTAAAAGCAGGTTGCCAGGTAGCTCATATGCTGCCACTTGACAGCAGTGCTTTCTGAAGCAGCTGCCCATTTGTAAAACCAAGGACTGCCTTCTTCCAGCTGAATTCATGAGGAAAAAATTCTAAAGTTTCTTTTTGCCAGCTGATACCTCCCAAAATGAAACTAACAACATTTTGTGGTGGAAAATGAGCTATTTTTTTCTTTATGCAGTACTTATTAAAAAAAAAATAAAAATCTGTCCCCTGAAAACAGACGTAGGAGCATGTGAAATGGGAACTGGCAGTATCTGGTCCCTTTACAGGAGCACTGTGCTTTTTGTCCATTGTCTTGTTTGAAAAGAAAATTTCCTCCTGAAGTTGGCTGCTAAATTAAGAAATGAAGCTGATAATTTTTTTCTATAGATGTGGAAAAAAACCCCTAGATTGTAACTCACTATGTCCTTTTTAAAGAAAAGGCAAGGACACTTGCTTTTAAAAGCAGGTCATATGTTGAATTTTAAATATGTGGGTGACATTAGATTTTCTGGTATTCCATTATGGGATGGGAATAGGACAATCTCCCTAAACTTAATAACCAAAGATTGTAACTTACCTTTTCCTTGACTAATGAGAAGCATTTAAATGTTTTTTTTTAAAGCCATCTTAATCTGACCATAACGTTCAAAATTTGAAAGTAACAGGCAATTCTCATTAGCTATCTTAGGTTTGTTCCTATTTAAGTACTAAATTATCTGGAGCTAAATACTAAAAGCAAACACCAAAAAAATTTCAATTAAAAAAATTCCCTTCAACATATAAAGTAACAAAACTAACTGCCTTAAAAGTTCCATTGCAGTATAAAAGAGAACAGAAGCTAATTTTTATATTTCAGGTCTGAAACAATAAAAGCACAGTAGAAATGTAAATTGACAAAACATTCTCACATATCCCCACCATTCTAATCCCAAGCAAATTCCAACCATCCCTAATGCTGGAAAGGTTACAGCCAACCTCTCAATGATGGAGACACAACTTCAGGGAAGCTGAAACCAACAGTTCAATTATAATTTCACAGAACAATTACTACTACAATCCTGAACAAGAACTTTCAGAACTGGGCACCTGAAGATAAGTATGAGTTTAAAAGCAGAGCACCAAAACTGATCTGGTTCTTCATTTTTCAAGTGTCAGCACTCACCAATGACTTCAGTGACAGTTGCTGAGCGCACAGAACTTCAGAAGGCGCTAAAATGCAGACTCAAAAACGTAACTTGAGCCACCCCTATCCTTACCATTACCTCTAATAAAGTCTTGGCCACGTCTCTTTAAGACATCTGACTCCTGCACACCGGCTATGCAGAGCCACAGCAGCTCCCCACACTGGCACTGGCCCCACATAAAGTGAAGGACTCGACTCTATGTAATGTGCCCGTGACAGCCTGCTCACACAGGATTATTTTTTGCTGCCACAGTAACTTCTTGAGAAATAAGCTGGTCACAAAGAGAATAACTTTAAAAAAGAAATTTAAAAAACCCTTGAATTTTTTCTCTTGTGCCCCAATACTCCATGAACTATGTACAGTCAGCACAGCCAGCACCTACCAGAGTCAGTTTATCTCTACCCATGTAGGGTGATGTACACACAAGTCTCACAGTGAAACTGAGGTTTTAGTGTTAGCCACATTTGCTTTAAGTGTCTGCTATCAAGAAAGTAAATTAGATTTCTAATTCAGTAAACTGGATTGTTATTAAAAAAAACAAATTTAGCTGCAAACTAGTCTGCATCAGAAGGCTGAATATCAATATTTGGTCCAGTCTCTTCTGGTGTAAATAACTTATCACTACAGCTACAATGGCAAACATCTTTCTTTTAAAACATATGAAAATACTCAATTAATAATTCATTTCTAACAATAAACAGACTCTAAAAATCGGCTGACTTGCCATATAGTTCCAAATACTCACATTTCAAACCGGAACACAATTCCTCCAAAGGTATCAGAACACAATATGAGGGGTTTTACACATTGTTTTAACTTCTATTATTTTAAACTTCATTTACACAACTAGGTGTTATTTTTAACATGGAAAATTTAGGGTGATTTTGGTCCCTTTGTAAGTGCATTCTTTTGAACTCCCTGAGTACTGTACATTCCTTTTCTACAGTGATTTCTGACTGGAAGATGCTGAATAAAGTGGTTTTGCATTGCTGCATATAAAGTAAAGTCTATTGCTTAAAATGAAACACAGCAGCATAAGATTTTGCAAAATATGCAGCTGCACGTTTCAGCATCTGAATTAAGTGTGAGCCTTCAGCTTCCCCAGATCTCTCCTTTAGGTTCTAGAAGTGGCTAATTTCACATCCATAGTCAAAATACAATTACTTTTATTATTTATGTCTTGGCAGATAATTCTTACCAATCTACTGTCAGCTATACCTGCAAGTTAACACAATGGAATATTCAAAGCCCTCTTGGACCACCCATCTCTATTCAGGCACTCCAAGGTCAGTAGCCATAGTTGTGTAGGTTTTCATAAAAGAAACAGAAATTATACTAAAATCAATTGTCCAGCTCCGCATTTTCAAAACACAGTAGTTCTTAACAGTTAATAATTAAATAATAATAGTAATAATAATAATAATAATATACCACTTCAATATGAGTGCTCATATTGAAGTGTTAGCATAAGCAAAGTACTGACAATAAACTGCAGTATATCCATTATCCAGTTCCAAAAATAACTGTGGGTTGCAGCAGTGCTGAGCATTTGCTTATTGACATTTTTCATTTTAATGAAAACAGAAAACTGGGCAGCACATTGAAACCAAAAAGAAACTCAAGTAAAATGAGTTTACTTTTTAAAAAATAATTTATAAAATAACAAATAATCAACAGTTCATTATGCAGCAACAATATAAAGAGTTTAAGGTTACTGAATCAATCAGTATATACTAAAGATACTTTGATACCAAATGAGGCCTCTGGTTTCATTTAAGAACTTTGAATTATTTAGCTCATTAAAGAATACCTTAAATTCAACAGATATGGCTGAGTCTGTGCACTAGTTAAAATATAATATTGTAACTGCACATAAAAAGATGCATTTATATACAGTCTTTACAGTGTATGCACATGTGTGTATACATTTTTTACTCACCAACAAACACAACACAGACAATAGAAGGCAGCATAGAAATAGTGTTTTGAATATAAAAATGCTTTGTTTTCAATTTAGTAGAAAATGTGTAATTTGCATTTTGGCAGACTCACTGGTACAACTGTACAAAACCAGGAAAAAGATCATGCAAAGGGGTTAAAATTTTCCAAAGTAAATAAGGGAAAATAAAAACACCTAGAAGATTTGAGAGTACTTTGCAGTTAATGGGGAAAGCATCTAAAAGACAACATAAAATACATAAATGGTTTGGTTTTGTTATTTCATACTTGGTTGTACCCTAGCACAGATGATGAGGTGTATTTTGATGCTCAATAAATAATAAAAATAACATCTTTCTTCTCTGCCTTTCACAAATATTTTATCAAACTCAACTTATTTCAAAAGCATAGTGGTATAATGACCATTAAAAAAAAGAACACATTGTGGACATAAAATGTTACCAAAAAAATAAGCAGACTCAGAAATATATATTTTTCTCACAATTACGTTTGTTAAAAAAAACCAACAAAGCTTTTACAAGGTCAGACCAACTATCGCCTTTTCTAATAAACTTGGTAAGTACACTCCCTGTACATCCTGTTTCTCTTGAGCATTTAGCTGTTGTTCTTATACACAAGGAAATGTCTCTGAAGGAATGCAGCTGGTTTGTATTTTTTTTTTAACAAATTAGTATAGCTCTTTAGTATTTCATTGGGTTGTTCATTCTCTTTCAGCTGCAACGTCTGACATGCTCCAACACATACTCAGGAAAGTGCAGGCTGCACACTTGTAAGCCATCCAGCTTGCACGGCATCCTTGGATATTCATCTTCTTTCCATTTGTTTTCCTCTGGATCAAAGGTGAGAATCGAATCACTGTAATGCCCATTGTAACAAAGGCCTCCAAGAACCATTATCTGTTTGTCCAGAACAGCTACACCATGACCACTCCTACCTATTGGCATAGAAGCCAATATAGTCCATTGATCAGTATCAGGGTCATAAACCTCTGTGGATGGACATCCTTGAGATTCAAAGGAGGCTCTCAGGATCACACAGACACCACCAAAGACATAAAGCTTACCATTATAAGAAATCATTTTGTGAAAGCATCTTGCATAATTCATTTTGCATTTGTTCTCCCAACAGTTAGTGACCACTTGAGTTCTCCTTGTTCTCTGCTCTACTGTCCCTTCTTTACTGGGATCAAACACACACACTTGCTTAGAAGTTGAAGATGATGTAATTCCACCAGTGATATACAACTTGTTACCAAGCACAGTCCCTTCATGTCCGTACTTATTGACTGGATAGGGATCCACAAATTCCCATTTATCTTCAGTAATATCATACCGTTCAGTTGAGTAAAACGTTTCATCCCTGGTTCTCCCAGCCACTGCATAAACATACCTCCCAATCACTCCAACAGCAAACTCAGAACGTGGCACAGACATGTCTGCCATTCGTAACCATGTGTTCTGTCTTGGGTCATATCTAAACACTTTGGATGAAGCATGAAACTCACCATCTGGCCCCAGTTCTTCCCCACCTAATAAGAACACAAAATTATTTACAATGGCAAGGCAGTCTGGTCGTAAAGGTACTTGAGGACCCTCTAGTTCCCACCAGACCCTCGGTTTGTGCAAGAGAAGAATTTTACTGTTTACCATACTGTGTCCTATCATTCCTCTAAATACTGCAGTCTGGGGTTTGGCAGAACGAATTTTGTTCGATTTCATTTCCATCAAAGGCTGTTGGTGAACGCTATGAAAGTAATTCATGGCTTGGTCAACCTCATGTCGCAGCTGCCGGGAGTATCGATAAAACTCTGATGTTTTTACCTACGAATACATTTAAAAGATATTAAAATTCTGACCAAGAGAAACAATCCAGTTTCATCCAGAAACAATCACTATGTGTCATCAGAAGGTTATTTTACTTTGTTTCATTCAGGCAATCTTGAGAGCAATTGCATTTATGCATGAAGGTTTAAACTGATGTATTGTTACCCAAAATCCAGAAGGCAATTTAGTGATTAAGAGCAGTGACTCATATTTTCAGCAGAATAATCACATGCAAAATTTATGCTGGAATTAGGCACAACTGAAATCCCCAAGTCTAAAAATCATTATTCCTTCCCCTGAAAAAAGCTTCTGTTCATCTTCTGCTTAATCCATAAAGAACCCAAATTAAAAATTCACTCTTTTCCTGGGTTTCAAAGACACTCTACACACCCATTCTGTGGTTACCAAGGTCTACTCTAGTCTGTTCTTTTTTCTGAATTCTCACAATGAAGCCTGATCTCCCAAAAGCTAGGCTCTGCTTAACTGCCATGGGGTGGGAAGGCAAGGTATCCAACCCCCTTCCTTCAGAATATGTGCTTGCAGCAACCACTCATCATGATGATGACCTTACAGCTTCCCCTCTGTGAGTCTTCATCTGTTAACACAGGCCTTTAACACAAGAAGGAAACACGTCAATTTATAATCCTTTGGTTGTGCGTTTCTTTGGCAAATTGCAGAGGTAGGTTTGAACTTCCACTTCCCGGGTGAGAGCTACAACCTTTGAATTACCAGAGTAGTCAAGTGACAGCTCAATCTGAAAAGAGCCATCCCTGCTCAGTTTTATTGGAGCTGTAGGCACAGGGGGAAATAAGAATTCCTTTCAGGGACCCTTCCTACTACCTAAGCCAATTTAAGCTCCTGAGGCTGGTCCTGAGACCATTCCAAAATACATCCCTGTCTTGAACATTTTAATTAATCTAGCTTGAGGCAGTCCTCGGCTTACCATGGGAATCTCTTCAGAGGCTTCACTCTTCCTGTACAGTCTGGTGTAACCCAGCATCCTGAGTCACACTTCTAAAACAAATAAAAACCTGCTAGATGTTGCCAAATCCACAAATCCTCAATCAGATTAGATCCTAAGTCCCAGTTTCTTTCACATAAAATTGGATTGCTTTTTAACAGTCTGAATGCCTTTCGTACCTACCAGCTCCAAAAACAAGAAGCAATGCTTTGCAAAAATGTGAGGCCACTCTGAAATTTCAAGTGACCACAAGGTAACACCATAAGCTACCACTTTAAAAGTGTATTTTACCCCACCTCCTCCTATTCTCTGTCCCAAAAAACAAAAGCCTGTACCACCACTCACCTCAGGGGTGGTGGTATGAATTTTGAAGGAAAGCAATTTGGAAATTAATGTTCTTTATACCCTGTCAATAAAGTAGTTGTTTGTTCCATAAACATGTACTATTAAAATTTTGTTAGCCTTCTGTTAATCATTTCTTCCTTGTATAGTAATTAACACATTTTGCTGTCAAATAAGTTTTTTTTAAAATCTTTTGAACAGTTATTATTGAACATAATTTGCACAGTTTGAGATAGTTTTATGCACCAGATTTAAAAAAAAACCCTGAATAGTAATCTACTATTGTAAAGCAATGTATAGCTCAAGAGTGACAGCAACCTGATGTTTTTATTAAGACTTTTTCTTTCCTCCACTTAATTTTGACAAGTTCAACTCATGTCTGTTTGAAAAAAACAGGATGGTCACATGCAGATCACATATATTATTCTTGCAGCAATGCCCAACTTCCTTCTACTGTTTTTACCAGAAGTGATTTTGGAGCAAAAAGGTTTACTCAGGTATGGTACTTACAGAACACCCACAATAAGCCCAACTCTTCTGGGAACAACAGCTCTATTTCCTTGTTGCAAACAAAGAATATGTCAAACAAAGAAAGATCTGCTCATATGGTATTTGTTAGAATAGACCATATACCTTGCCTGACTGAAAAGACTGAACATAAATTAGAGAAAATATGCTGGCAGAGAGAACCACAACACAGAAAAATGGTAACATATAAAGGTTAAAACAAATTAAAAAGGAAGACAAAAAACCAAAGAATCATGGCTGGGCTACTTTAGCCTTAAAAGGAACTTTCAAATTCTAAAACAGCAGGACTACTTCAGGTATTCCCAAACTGGAGCTATCATCTTTGGAATTAAATAAAAATATAAATTATCTTTGTTCCACCTATATGCAGTTCAGGTTTTCTTGGATAATTATGGAAAACAACAGGATCAACATGCTTACAATGGAAAGCATAGCAGTAAAACCTGGCAGAGATGGAAAATGTTTTTCTTTCTCCCTCAACATTTACAACTCTGTCATTAGATCTAGAAATTGCAATGCCAAGCAGAAACTGGAATTACAATAAGCCTATACTCTCACCACTCTACTCCTTCCCATAGCCTAAATCTCATCCCATGAGAGAGAGCATGCCAAAGGAAACAAGGAGTATCTCTAATTCCAGAGACAGACCCTCAAGATCAGGGAATCAATCTATTAGTTTACTACTGTTTATCTTGACAAAGGCACTTATATCGAAGCAAAGTCTCAAGCTCATACCTTAAACAAAAAAGGCATGAAGGAGCAAATGCAACTCCCAGTTATTACACCCCTCTGTGACTGAAGCTCATGGCAAAGCTTCGACAAGCACAAGTTTGAAGAGTTGAACATGAAAACACACAAACACTAGCAATTCTTACAATATGCAGGAAAAAAATCCCACAAAACAAGAGCGATCGATTACCTCAGTTCTGGTAAGAAAAGGTAATCGGAGCATTCCTAGACTTGGCTGTCGAGGAAAAATATCCCTGTTTTTAGCCATCCACCTTTCACCAGCACAGCCTCTGCCATACAGGAGCAGTACCTCTGCTGAGGCTCAAAGGATGGTCTCAGATGAATGTTAGGATATGCCTATAGGAAAGTACAGACTGCTCACGCTTGCTTGATGCAAACAAAAACAAAGCAAACATACGTCAGTCACACACCATGAAATATTCCAGAACTATCTGAAAGCCCTGTTGAGCCCACAGTAAAGAAAACCCTCCACCTACACTTTCAAATAATTTCACAGTACTTTTCATTACTTGTGTGTATAATCAAGAAAGAGAAGCATTAAAATTTAGGTAGTTTAGTATTTAAAACAACTGAAAGTTGGGCATGTCAGCAGATGAAAGCACATGGCCTTTTGTGGGAATTTCTATCTGACACCCAAAATATGCAGAAGAAAAGCCCTCAGCTTTCAAAAGTAGGCTCTGCTACTACCTGTAAGTAGCAACAAGTAGTTTATCAGCAAATATCTAAGTGCTTATCAACAGACCAGTTTTCCTGTTTAGTTCAAATGGAGAAGCTCTGGAAGGAATGTGTCCATAATTACCAACACTCCAAGCAGAACACACAGATTTCTGCAAAACAGATGGAAACGCACATTAATTGTCATGAACCCTGAAGTAAAACAAGTGTGCATTCCTAAAGAGTACATCATCAATTCTAAATTGATAAAAATATATAAAAGCTTCAAATCACTTTCAAAGTTTAAAGACAAACTGTTCTGTTATCTTGCTGAAGGGTCTCAATGGCAGTTTAAGCTGGACTTCCTTATCAACTCTAGTCTTACTGTAAAGAAAGGAATTTAATCCAAGTGCTAAAGCTTTGCTCATGTGGTGGGGTTTTTTTTACATTCTTTACATTCTTTCCAATTCTTTCTCTTTTAATTTTCTGGAGAAAACCTTCCTAAAGAGGTTATGCTGGGACACAGTCCTTAGAGTAAGAGTTTCCCCAAGATCTCCAGATACGGAGAATGAGAACTATCTCTATGTATCATCTACCAGTTACAGTGGTTCACAGTCAGACTTTTAGCTACACAGACTGGGAACAGCATAAACAAATAAAATGTGTCATTCCATAATAAAAGATATAAAAATAATTAAAAACATCCACCCCTCTACTCGCCCCCTAGGCAGTCAATACCAAAATCACCAGCATCCCTCCAGTAACAGTAAATTTGAGTTTTAATGCATTTTCTCTTCTTCATTTTAAATCAGTGAAACATTCAATAAAAACTGCTGGCTTTCCAAATTAATGCAGATATTAATCATTGCCTATTCTTCTGCTGTATTGCAATGCATGCTTTTCTAGTTGTAGCAGCTATGGAAGTCTCAGAATCTTCCATTTATACTATATGAAGAAGGAAAACAAAAAATTAAGCCATTAATTTCTAATTTGAAAAGTGATCCCCAAAGAACAGACATATCCTATACTATGTTCATCAACTTTCCCCCACCCCCAAAACAATTACACTAATTAATAAACAGCAGGAAGAGCAATGAAATACAAGGTAAATGTTCTGCAACACATTTGACTTCAGTATATAGCTTTTTTTAAAAAAAATTTCCTCATAAAACCATTCACAGCTATAGATCTATTTGTATTCTTGTTACTTAGGTTTATAAGAAAAAGCTTTCAAAACCAGAAAGAAAGTTTTTTGAACTGTCCAAACTAAATATGCATTATTTGTGCACCTGGTAACTAAATTTTAGTATGTTGTATGTGGTGGATATTAACTTGTTTCCTTGTGTAGAACCGGTAAAAACCCCCAAAGACAAACAGAACCAAAAACAAAACCACAGAAAAATCTAGATTGCTCATAATGGTACTTTATCATCTCTAGTCACAGAACCTTTAAAACAGTTCTCCGGTTACAACCTACTCTGCTTATGTTTTCTAAAATTGCCAATTCTGAATGTGTAAGTGATGCAACTCCAAGTCAGGTACTAGGAGTACAGAAGCAATGCTCCACCTTTCCAATGAACAATGATGGCATCTCTATCAGACTTCTAAAGACCAAATTCTTACTCGTACTTGAAAAAAAAAGAAACCCAACAACTTATTTTATTAGAGATTAAATGGAATCAAAACTAAAGTTCTATCAACTCTACTAACAAGGAACCTCATTATTTTCTCATCTACTTATCTCTGGCTATATTCTAATCACAATTATAAGCCAGTATGAGAACTGGTCAGCAACAGTAAAAGGCTTTGAAGGGCTAGTCTGCAAGTGCTACAAATTACTTAAGTGTTTTCAGCCTAATCATAGAAAGGCACAAACTGTGCAGCAAGGACAATGCCCTCAAATAGATTACTTGGCTGTTCCTTTTCAGAAACTGGAAAGAAAAATAATCAAAGTCAAACTGGAATCTATCTCAATCTCATCTCTCAAATCAGAGCAGTCAACACTCCATACACCACAATTAAGAAGCTCAGGACATAATAAATACTGCTAGCAAATCCACCTCAGTCAGCAATAACCTTAACATACAAATATCAAGCACAGCACCTATTTAAGAGGGACCCACTAGCCTCACCCACTACACTCTTCTTTTTCTAAGCTTCAGCAAAGTTGCTTCAGCTAACAAAGTTTTAGTAAGTAGATACATACATACTACTAGAAGTGGAGGTAAATGAGAAAAAAAATATTCAACACATTTTAAAAGATAACATCACGATAACAAAGTTACAATGACATCTTCTCCAAAGTTACTATTTTCTAGGCACAGGACCGCAGATACATGAAGATAATGTGCTATTCATCCTACCTCTACAGCGGAAGAGGTGAACCTGATGAACCCAGTGATTAGTAAATTTTTGATTTAAGCTGGCAATTTATAAATCAGCATGGGCTAGTCATAACAAACCCTGCACACTGGACATTAAAAAAAAAAAAACCCTTTGGATTTTAAGGACAGAGGTTTTGAAACATTTCAACCTGAGTAGTACACAGAAACTAAATGGAGCTTAAGCAGTATGTATCAGGGAAATCATGACATGGTTGCCTCCAGTAACACAGAGATTAACTCACTGATCCAGATGAAAGGCATTCCTATCTCCAAACCTCCTCAAGACTTACAGAGCCAAGGATATGTTTCAGAAAAAAGGAAGTGCAATGTGGATAATGAAACTTGTGCTTTCCCCCATACACTTTGCCTTTACTTTCTAACTATTCCCTAAATCCTTATTTGATTTATCTTTCCATGTTCCCTCATACATCTGCATGTACATTAAAGGTTGAGGAAAAAAGGAGTACCTACTCATACTTCAGATGCCATTCTTCCAGTTTGCAGTAAGCAAACAGGCTGCACCTTCACTTGTGCACTCTAAATGCACATCAGTTTCCAGGTATTAATCTAGAGTCACTGATCTAAATTTTAAATTGCACACCTCTCCAAAAAAAATTACATAAGGAACAGAATGGCTTAAGAGGCCAAAAGTATCCTTACTGTGACTTGCAAAGTTAAGTTATATAAGTTATTTATATACTACAATGACAGGCATCTGAGAAATGTGTATTAGAAAGATTACATAAAAGTACATATGACAAGCCAGCCAGTATACAGCAAATACAGAGTTTGCTGAAATGGAAGAGTCCACTTCAGACTGTACTGGTATATACTTGCAGGCATTTAGTGTGTGCTGGCTTCAGGAAGAGAGTGAATTCTGTTTGTGGATCTTGATCTCCAAAAAAGGCAGTTTTACCACTATTTCCCCATTCTACACAAAGAAAGAGGCTCCCCCCAGGTTACTGCCAGAACAGTGAAGAGATATGTTCTTTTATAAAAAAATAAAAAAATGTGTTCTATATTCTGATGTTGGCTCCAACTGCAGATGTCCTTTGTCACTTGTCATGCTGGATAACTTAATACTCTCTAGCCAGGGTAGAACACAAATGCATTCCTAGCTGCAGTAACAAATGACATAATTAGCTCTGCTTCCCTGTGCTGAGTTGTCCCCATCCATAATCTGCACTGGATTTTCTCTGCTCCCACATACAATTAACAGAAAGGGTATTTTACCAATAAAGCTTTTACACGAAGGTATATAGTCTGGGATGCTGAAAACAACTTCAGGAGAGAAGTTGTACCTATTAGGCCACTTGGTAGCTGTAAAGATAAAACATGAGAAGCACTGCATGCAGGATTTATACCAACGATATCAAAACCAGCTCCAGAAGTTATACCTAAATATAATGCTGAAGACCAACATATACTTTCACTTGCACTTACAGAAATTTAACTGAAGACAGTTTGGTGCTTGAGCTTGTATCCCTCAGACTCACAGAGCTGAAGCAAAGTCACACAAATCCTTCCCTATTAGATTAACCTCAAAAAAATACATTGTGAATTCTTTAAGTTTTATTACTGAAGGGTTTAAATGATGTACTAATATGGTAAAAGTGCTATTTAAAACAAGATGCCACACAGTATCCTGCAGAGTTCAGCTCCTACTAGTTAAAAATGTTTTAACCCAATATAAACATTAGTGTCTAAAATACCTTTAGGTATTTATTTTGTTTATGTCTATATTCCAGTATAGCATCATAAATATATTTTATGTATTATTTCTTTCTATACTCAATTAATGCACATAAAAAATTCCAAACTATAAAAATTCACTAATCTGAAGTAATTAACAGCTCTTATAATCTGAAATACAATAAGAATTACTGCTTGGATGGCCCAGTGGCCCTTAAAACCACCAAAACCAATACCGCCATGTCTGCATATTCACTAGATACTAAAGTAAAAATATATGGGAGATTAATTTGTAAGAAATACAACAAAAGCATGGGGTCTCAACTCCTATTCATTTGCTGAAAGGTGAAAAATACAGATGTCGAAGTTGTATCTTATTACACAAAATTGGCATTGCTAAAACATACAGATTAAGTAATTCCTAACCTGAACACTGTTGGTGGCCTGTAAGAGAACTGCTCACAAAGTATTGTAATCCTCTACTGTTAACAAATATTCAGATTCACATGAACTAGAAAACAATTTTTTTGTCTGTCTTCAACAGAAGAGTAGAAAAAGCAAGTTCTCTTTTAACTCCTACTACATACAACGAACAGTTGAACTATAAGAACACTTGTTACAAGTCCTCTGATATTTAAAGTAAATTATTACATTTGATACCATCAATAATTTTTGATTGTATTATGTCTTGTGTACAATCAAGTGTATGTGCAACTTTGCAGAATCAGGGCTTACTTCTAACTGCTGCGTAACAGCACAAACACTGAAGATACAAAAACAACAAAAACACTGAGCAGATTTAAGAGATGCTATTTTTCATTTGTAAATAACCCTCCCCTGTACTTAAGCCACGTAAGATCTACAGCCACTATTTTTTATTATATTGGTAACAATTATCATAACATACACCCTACATATTATGTGCAGGTCTAAAGCCTCTGGAAAGCAAGAAGCAACTTGTGGAAAACAGTTAAGAACATTTGAAGTCAAACTAGATACAAATGACCTTATTTCAAAATGTCTTTTCCATATAAAGTCACGTATAAACATGTACGGCAAACCTACCTGTTCTCCAGCCACTGTAGGTGTTACTGTCTAATAACCAAAGACAATACTTTTAGATGTTTGCCTTCTATGCTTTTCTTTATTAGAAAAATAAATGCTATAATTTTGTTCCTTGTCATAGCTTTGGGAATCTTACCTATTTAATGGCATGCTGCCCTAGCTAAATGATGAATCCTGCCTATTGCTTTTCAAATGCACCAACCTTCTCAAAAACACTGGATGGTGTCATCAAACAAAACCTGATGTTCTGAATGATGGTGTCCGTATGCCTCCAGCGTCTTCTATCATGGCGCAGCCAGGCCTGAACAGCTTCATACAGCTCTATCTCTGGAAACCTGCTCAGGTGATCATTATCCAAGTAAGACATGAGCTTCTCAAAGCTCAGATATGACAGGAAGTCAGGTCTGGACATGAGTGGCACAAAATTCTCTAGCAGAAAGGAATCCAATTTTTCCCTGACTCCTTCGATGTTTACACCAAAATCATCCAGAAGTCTCATAATTTCTGCACAGTTTTCTAAGCAGATTTTAGCTAAGAGAAAAGAGCAGCAAAACTTTACCACCTCTATAAGCTGGACATACATGGCAGCCTGAAGGATTTCATGAACAGTGTTCATACTCAGTTCAATAGTTCCATAGTACATGAATTGGAGGACATGACTGAAGCCTGTAGCTGTCAGACCTTTCAAATGGATTTTGTCCTGATCTCGTTCTCGCATGTCAGCTGTGAACATAATCCTGAAGTAATCACTCTGGGTGGCAAGCAGTGCTTTATGTGCCTGAAATTGGTGGTCTTCAATGACAAGTGTGACATCAAGAAGCAATCCCTCCTCATACAGTGCTCTGAATCCTGCAGAGACACTGGTGTCATGGATGGAGGAGCTAAACCCTTCCACGTCCCCTGCCATGAATCACCTGGGGGGGGAAGAAAAAAAAATAAATAAAAATAAAAATAAATTGTAATTTCTAATAACATATTACAAGCCCTTCCTGACCAGATAAATCCTGAAATTTCTTTTATTAGGACTCAAAAGTCTTCACCATCCCTTTTGTTTTCTCTCCAGCTGAAAAATCAACTTAGGAAACAACTTAAAACACAAACTTTAAATATTTCTCCCCCCAACCAAATATTCTCATTTTAAAGACAGGGTAATGAATAAAAATAAATATGCAATACTACCAAAAATATTCCTTACTCCAAGTTAATTCATGGTCATATAATGAACTAAAAATGTTGTCATGGCTTTTTTCCTCTCCCCCCCCATCAATCTTTCTAATGAATTTATCTCAGGGGAGCAATAAAACACCCACTCTTGAATATCAAAGGTTTCAGAAAGGAAGCCAAACTTCCTTAACTTCAGAAGCAAGATTCAGTAGATCTGTACATGGTACATTCTAAAAAATAACCCCTTGTTTTATTGCTTACTATATTTTTAAATCTATGTCCATTTACTCAAAAGTTATTTGCAGGAAAATGAACATTTTCGGAGACACTATTTGAGATTGTGTGCTTCACTGCTGCAAAAACACAGTCCCATCATGTCCCACCCCCTGTTTCTTACTGTAAGTGATTAATATTAGGTTATGAGATTTATAAAGTGCAAAAGATTAAGGCAATAGGAAGCACTGACAAGAATAGGTCACAAAAAATAATATTCTATATAGTGGTCTTAGTGAAGCTTAATTGCTCATTAAGCATTTGCAGATATAGTGTGACTTACATGCAAGCTGTAATTAAACTGCAAATAAACCAAAAGAAATGTAAGAGTAGCAGGGTCCTACCCTGTTAAAGTCAAGGAAGATAAATATTCAATAATCAAAATAAAAACCAATCCAAAATCCAGAAACTTCTCAAAATGTTGCTACATTTCCTTGGGTTTAGGTAGGGTGAAGTTGCACAAGGCAGCTTGAACCAATTAATTTATCAAAGGACAACAGGACACTCCATTCTCCTTCTCTGTGTCATTCTGGGACCTGAGCTCCTGCTGCCTGCTTTGAGCCATTTCTGGGGTTCATTGGGCTTCTCCAGAAAGACAATTCAACTCATAAACATGATTAAAAAATAAACTAAGAGCACGTGAAAAAGACATATGACACAAACATGACCACCCCCACTCCCCAGCACACATAAAATCTCAAAACTAGAAATCTTTCTGCTTCCCAGTGAGCTGACTTCTGACTTGACACTGTGGGATTTTGCAAAAAGAACCAACCTAATGCAGAGGGCAGGACACATACTTGAGCAGGAAGAGAGAAAGGGCAACAACTTCCCTATTTGGCATTAACTTACTATTAGAATTGGTTCAGCTACTTTTGTTCCACTTCATCCCACCTTAAATTACACTGCAACTTTCCCTCAGATATTTGTTGCGTTCAACTCTGAACTCCCTATAACAAATAAAGCTAACAATGTTTTGGTACTGGTAAACCCACATGAAAAACTATATAATACCAATGCATTAGAAAAACCTGCAGATTCTCAAGGTTATAAAACTTCACACAAGTATATGGACCCAGAAGTGACTCTAGGGTGGCCCATGTTTCACAGCCTCAGAGAGCAGTTCTCACTTACCCCTACTTCCTCAAACACCACATTCTGGCTGCTGCCATTGTAACTGGAATGCATTTTATTAGACTCCATCAACAGATAATTATCTCCTCTCTTTCACTCCTCAGCACACATCCTGGAAAACCAGACTGGAGATACTCTTTGTCTGTGTAAAACTAAACTGGTGAGTGGGTGTTCGTAGCCACGCCTCATGGAATGAGCACCACTCCCACACTGTTGAAGCCTGATGATGAGTTCTGTGCACAATAAAGTCAATGCTGGGAGTGCCCACTACAATTAAGGCCTTCCGGAAAGTAAGAGCAGGAGCAAAAGAACAAAGATGACAATCCAATCACTTTCTCACCATTATCCAGGATAGCACATTCCCCTCAATGTCACTGAAGACAAAGAGAAACATGCAAACTGCCCTGGAACCTCGCATTGTGAGTCTCTTATTTCTCAACATCAAATGCCTACCAGAAAGAAAAATTGCCATTTAGATATTTGTCTTAGTTGTTGCCAATTCTTACACAAAAGCAGATGAGAAAGAACCACTTCAATGACTCTTACCACCTCAAAAAGGAGCAACCAACTGAAGAGGAAGCATAAAGTCTGACTTTACAGGATTTGCTTTCTAATTGGATTTCTGATATCAAATAAAAAGTACGCACCAATATTAGCTTTTTTTCTTCTTTCATCAGAGTACTTGTAACTCCTCTCCTCCCATCCCCAGTTCTCTGATGTTTAATAATAGCTGAGCTCATTCCTCAGTCTTTCCTGTTCGAGAGATTTAATGATCACTTGTCTTTAAATGGGCCACTCATTTCCATAAAACATACAGCGACTTGAAACAACTCTCACTGCTGTCTGAAATCAGCCAAGAGGTTTGATGGTTACAAGGACTCTCAGACAGTACAACTGTGTAAGATACAGTGCTTTCTTTAGGAGACCAACTAAGACTTGGCTCAGCTTCAGTTCCATGAGCACAGTTAAAAATGGGAAAGGACAAGCTGGAATTTGCAAATGTAAGAATGTGAACAGAATAACACAACAATGTATTGGGGGGAGAAAAAGTCAAAAATGAAGCAACATTCCCCAGGTGACTGAAGCAATATATATTCATCTGGAAATAACAGGATGTCCCATCACACAGGCAATCCTACTGAAGGGATTTCTTCAAAACAGTATGTGCATTGCTGTGTACCTGAACAACATAAGAAAACCACAGCAGCAAGCTCCAAACACACAGTAGGATCTTTGCCTTACCTTGAGAAAGACAATTACATTACAGGTACTCCACAAATAGAAGGAAATTAACATGTACACAGGATGGCCCTAAAAGAAAAGCCTTTTTCACCACCCTCAAAGAAGCGAAAAGAAAAAGTTGGCAAGTTAAGCAGAGAGACATGTTAGATGTACCTCCAGTGTTGCTTTTAAGGATCAAAACAAATAAATCATATTCAAACAAACAAAAAACCAAAAATAAAAGTAAATTAAGCCCCCGAACAAATGCAAAGTACAAACAAGACAAAACAGAAACAAAAAAAATCCCAACCAAACCAGCACCAGAAAGTTCTGGGCAACTGGCTCTAGGTGGCCCTGCAGATGACCTCCAGAGGTCCCTTATAACCTCCATTAGTCTGTGAATCTGTGATCGTGCTGATTTTACAGAGACACTGCATGGATGTGGGGATATATTTTGCAACCTTCTTTTAAATTTAAAAAGAATTCTTCTTCTTTTAAATTTAAAAAGAAATAAGACAAATGTAAATGCAAAAAAAAAAAAATCATGTATATGTTACTATCCTTCAAATTTTAAATCTAACAAGGCAGGAATCACTGAAATATTAAGAAATAAAACCCACTTGTGTTTAAGGAACACCTTTTAGGGTTCCAATTTTTACATCTCCCTACAACTGGCTATTCCATAAAAATATTTAAAACTCTTAGTCAGCCACAAATCTCCACAAGGGTAACAAAGTGGTCAACACTTAGAAATTATTATTTCTGAATGTTTTAAAAATGTGGGTGTTTAAGTCACTTAATCCTCCTTTTCACACTCCTGCTGATATTACTTTTAGTAAATCTACAGTTTTCAACATCAAAATATTTTTCCTCCCAAAGAGCAGCAAGCATTTAATGGATTATTTAAGTAGACACAAAACCAGAAAGACTTCTCCTTAAACCATCTAAAGAAGCTTCAGAATTCTATGAGGGAAAAGCAAAAGGGCTGTTTATCTTCCTGCATTAAATAAAAGGAATTAATATCCTTTTTTGGCAGAAAGCCATATACATTACCAGCAGATAAATTTTTCTTTAAAACAAAAAAAATGTATTGCCACTGCAAACACACAAAGGGGTTAAAATAGTACAAAAACTGGGAAACTAGATAATTAAATGCATATTATGCTTAACTGGTAAAAATCTTCATTTCTAAAGCTAACATCCTCCGTCAAAAGCAAATAGCAATGTGGTAGTTCAAACATTAAAAAAAGCAATACAAAATACTCTCAAACGAAGTAATTTTTCTAAAGCATAGCTATGCCATTCCTCCCACACACACACTTGCAATCTTTGATGTAATTCTATGCACTACTCAAATGCTGCAGTTATTTCCCAGAGGACAATACATAACGATTTTTTTTTTTCATATTTTCAATAAAAATGGAAAATTCAGTTAGATTTTCTTCATGCATGCAAATCACAGCAGCACATTTAATCCTAAGGAAGACATGGAGCCTGCAGTGGTCTATAGGAAAACTGGAACAAAAAAATTCGAATGTATAAACAATGAAGGGGAGGTGGGGGGCAATCTACATTGATGTTCGTTATTGTTCTGCACATATTAGAGCTGATTAGGGTAATGCAGAACAGGAAGCAAGAGTCTGCTGAAAAGCCAAAAGAGAAATACATTTAACCTTATTAGCTGTCCCTGACATTTCTTCCTCTTTTAGCACATAATGCATTAGAGTCTACAGTGCTGTGACTGTAAAACCACTTACTTGGAACACTGATTTCTCATCTTTATTCTGCAGCCGTAATAGAAGTCTGAAAACCCTACTCCAGACTGCTTTTTCTGGCTAAACAAGGAGAACCTTCTTTCCTCAGGGTGTCTGAGACTCTTAGTCACAAGCAGAAGAAATAGAGTCTAAATGCACTAGCTACTGAGAAGCAAGTTATAGAATACCTGCTTTTGACTTATGCCATGTGAGATTTAAAATCTCTCCAAAAGCAGTACTACCTGAAAAAAGGCCCTTTAATTAAGTGTTTTTATGTAATATGTAAGCTTATATGTACTCTCTAGGGACAGAAATGTATTGTTCTAGGAAAGTATTGACAATACAAAGTCTAGCACACCAGCTCAAAGGAAAATTTCTGCTTTCCTGTACTGTTGCTCCTTAGTAACTTATTTGAGATGCTAAGACAGAACCATCAAGTTTCTTTTGTTTATTGATTATGGAGTACTTGTCCATTCTACCTATCCCATAGATATTCTAAGAAACTACCTATATGAACACAGATGAACAACAAATTTTCATGTAATAAAACACTATTATCTACAAGTTACACCAGAAGATATTTCACCAGACACACATAACCATGCTTTGGTTACACTAAGTACTAAAATAGAGCTTAAAATGCAATAACCTCTTCCATCCACCCAATGCATGCATTTCAACATAAATTTTAAAGCCGTTATGCATGCTTTATTTCATGAGGTGCACAGCTAAGGCTGCCTAGAGTGGCGTTCTTTGGCCCCAGTTTTGTTAACACACTTTTCTGCAGGAATAGGACATTTCTCTATAGTCAAATGTTATACACACATATGAAAATACAATACAACAAGTATTTGAACACACTAGCAAAACATTCACAACTGCACACGTGGCTGAAGGCTGGGCCTTTGAATGCAGTGTACTGTATTGAGTAAGCATGCAGTTATAACATAGAGAGTATAAATCATTCATTCCCCAAATTAAACCTTTGTTTACATGGTTTGACACTGGTTTAAAAGCATTAAACCTTGTCTACCATTTTTCATCATAATTCCCCACTAACAGCAACAGAAGGAGTGATGTGATGTGGAATACATCAAAACCAGTGGGTATCAAAACTTTCCCTTGCAACAACAATTGCAACTGCAGGGAACAAAGAAATACATCCAGTTTCCATGTGTTTTATCTAAAATCCTTTATAATTAATGCACTAAATTTGGGAAACAATTAATCTTGAACACATTGCTATGTTCACGTTTAAGACTTCACCCAATCCATCTTCAGAAATCCAAAAGCACTGGATTACTTGAGAAGTGAGAAGTTAAGACCTTACCAACCACTGCCAGTCAGAGCAACCAGACTGCCAGAACTCCAGCAATTAAAACTTGGCTACCCCTGAAAGCTGCCCACACTCCATTTTTTAGGCACACAGCCGACCAGGACAGCTCCTCTGACAATCCCTGCCCACATTGCTATCTGGGAGCAATCCGGATCAGTTCATAGCCAACAGTGGCACTTTGGATCACTGCTCTCTGAAGTCATTATAGCTGTGCCAGAAGCATTATCAGAACTAGTTACAACCAAACCTACCAAAACTCAGCCTGGATTGTGCCTCAGCTCAGTATGGTTATTCTTCACTCAAAGTGTCTCAGAACCTGTAACTGCACTTCAAAGACACTAAAATAGCTTGAACCATCTGTCTAAAGGGTCATTGCATCACTACACCTGTACAAAAAAACCTGCTCCCAAACAGAGCAAGCTCAGCTCAAAGCTCTTCCAGTTGCATTTACTGATACCAGAACAGGTGCCCTATATAAAAGAGTTGATACATCCACATAAATGAGAATTGTCTTTAACTAGAAAAACTTGTATTATTAATACCTAGAAGTTAAATGATGATAGTATTGAAAACTACCAATTTTCCACTGCTCTCAAAGTGGACAGGACTGCCCTACCCTGAGTGACAACAGTCCTTCCAGATATATTTACGGCTTATAGAATGATTAATCTTTTCAAATGTAAGAAAAAGGTATGAATAAAGTGTGATTCTCTCACTGTGAAGACATCTATTAAGAAAATTATAGTCTATTTTATGCAGAAAAGCAGCAAGTATCTCAGTAACAAAAAAATCTAATCCTATCTCTTTCAACTTATCACATAAATTTTAGCATAATAAGAGAATGAGCTACAAGAAGTATTTAAACTGTACTAGTAAAAATACTTTTAATCTCAATTAGGATTGCTAAACTACCCACTCCATTTGTCTTTTTGTTATCTGTATCTATATTGCTCACTTAGTTAATACTCCTAGCATCTTCTAAAAAAATTATATTAATCACACCCTTTGTTCAAGACACACAGGTTTTGACCTCCCAGCCAAATGTCAAAGTCACTTGCCAGAAACAGAGAAATCTCAAACATATTTAATTTCTACACATATACCCCAAAACTGGCAGCTAGATGAATGAAAATGGTCTGATGTCTCCAGTGTGAGCTCAATGGTTATCTGCTGTGCTCTGCTTGCTGAAAGGCAAATCAACACATGTGTAGATCCAAACCAGCCACAGGGTATAATTAAGGAAAGTGAAAGGAGATGAGTGTCAGCGGGAAAGTTTATAGGACATGTGGAAGAAATTAAACACGTTTGCTAGTTGTTGGAAGGGAAAAGACAGGAAGTATGTTGGTGCATGGTGGTATGCTCAAGGGATCTCAATGTGAACTGGGGCAACGGTGGTGCAAGAGCTGGGTTATCCTAGGGGCAAGTATATATAACAAGTCCACGGGAAGCCAGACTTCAGTAGTTCTGTCCTTTTATCCAGGAACAGCTTTATAGTTCTCCTACTCCTCTTCTAAATGGGGGGCGGCGGGGGCGGAGGGAACCCAAACCCCAAACAATAAAAAGGCAAGAACTTTAAATTTTTAAGTGACGTTTCAGTATTTACCAAATAGATCAAAGCTCTAGTACCAATCCTGGGTAGCTCTACTCGTTCAGATCACGGATACTTTTTTCGCCATCAGCTACGATGAGGGAGAAATGGCCATTTTCGGGGCAGGAACTCAGATGACCTACTTCAGCCTGCCTGCTCGCACGCTCAGCCCCCCTCCGCTGTGAGCGGAGCTCACAGGCCGAGCTCCCGGGGAGTGGGGCCGGCAGGCCCGGGGTCTGCGACGCGCGGCCACAGGAGCCCGAGGAGCCCGGCGGGGCTGCGGCCGCCCCGCACCCGCCAGGCTTTGGTGCGCCCATGCCCGACCCCCGCTCCAGCCCGCCTGCCGCCCGCGGGCACCCGGCCCGCCGCCCGCGAGCCCGGGGAGGAGAGCTCCTGAGAG
>VZTX01011176.1:37619-66273 GCA_013400915.1 Pardalotus punctatus
AGGCGGCCGCGCGGGACTCCTAACTTCCTACTCGGGCCAAGATGGCGGGGGACGAGGCGGGCGTGACTCTGGGGCAGCCGCATCTCAGCCGGCAGGATCTCGGCACCTTGGTGAGCGCCGGCCGCGGGGCGCCCGGGAGCGAGATCGGGCTCCGGGGACTCGGCGGGGGCGGCCCGGGAGAGAAGGGGGCTGGCGGGTGCGTGGGGCGTGCGTCCCGAGGGGTTCCGAATCTTCTGCCGGCCCTCTCTAATGCCCGTGCGCATTGAGGGTACGCGGGAGGCGGTGGTGGCGCCTCGGGGAACCGAGTTCAGCACGCTGGGGCCGAGCCGAGGGCAGGGGGACGCGGGCGCGGGGCAGAGCGGCGGCGCAGGGAGCAGGTCCCGCCGGTCCCAGTGGGTGTGGGGCGCCCGGGCGAGGCGCTTCTGTCCGTGAGTGCGAGGCTCGGTGGGTCCGTGTCCCGCCTGTGCGGCTGAAGGTTTTATGGCTCACTGGTGGGAGCAGTTTTCCCCGTGTAAGGTTTGCCCTGTTCTGTGGTGTTAAAGATCTTTCCCTTTCCAAAGTAGAACCATGAATTGGCGCTGTGTTTCTCCAGCAAGCTCGAGGGGTTGGCTACCAGCCCTGTCTTGGTTGGTTTGCCAAGAAGATATTCTTGACTATTAACAACTACAGAGAAATACGAGTTCTATCTACCGCTGTAACTACCACTGCAACCACTTGCAGTGGTCTCCTGCTGCGGTAGTCTTGCCTGTTAAATGTCTCGCCTGGGCTGCCTCACTTATTACACTTACGTGCTAGTATAAATGTATATGTAATGTATGTTTCAAACTAGTCAAAAATCCTGGTGCTGTGTCCCGGGTGTTCAAGCTGGAACAGCTCATTTGTCTTTCCAGTAATAATGTTCGATGTTCCTCGGGTTGGAGCACTGGAATTCCCTTTGTGTTACGGCGAGCATGTCAGTTGTTTCAGATAGTTTCTTTACTTCCTCTCATTGTTGACCATGGCATTTCGTAGTTGGAAAAGGTACAGATAGAGACTAGCTGGAAGGACAGCAGGAATTACCTTTAAGGCCTATTCTGTCGGCCTTTGAATGCTTACAGCTGAGTGGAGCTTCTTGCTGAGCAATAGCCTTATACCAGCCTTGAGGAAAACTCCATGCGTGCAGAATTATGTGCACCAGGAAGAACTCTCCTGGCGGCAGGAATTGCATCACGCTGAAATTCTGGTCGCCCGGCCACACGGTGCCATCTGCAGGCCATGATCCCATCGTTGGGAAGTCATTTTAAGTTCAATATACAAGAAATATAAATTCAGTTGTGTGTCTTAGGTGTTCAAAACTTGTTTTGTATTGCATGAACATGTTGTTCGTTGTACTTGAGAGCAGAATGAGTGTGCTTACGTTTTTACAGAGATGTGTTTGTTCAGAACCTTCATGTAACGGTAAACAGTATGTGGTTTAATGTGTGTCTTATTTGTTTCAAAATATTTATACCTTGTCCTGCACCAAGGACTCTTACGGCATCATGAATCTTTGCTTGAACTGAGTGGCTCATCCATATGAATGAAATGCGGAATGGGAATTAGCTGTACAGAGGAACATTTCAGTGGATTTCAACACTTGTCCACTATTTGGACAAACAGCTTTAAAAAATCCTGAACAACTCTTTCAGAGTTGTTTCTTTATCTATATAGGGTGTATTTGTGACGGGTTTTTTTTGCCAGTGGCTATCAATAAGTTCACACAACAGATTATTTAGACAGCAGAATTTTTGTCTGGTACCTAAAGTAGCAATAACAGTATCTGAGGAAAAAAACAGCCATTAAAAAGAACAAAAATCCATGGTGCTAGTGAAACGTCTGGACCTACTGACTCCAAGGTGTTAGTTGTATGTATTGGCAGTAATTGAACTTTACACCAATTAAACAACTGTTTACTGACAAAGCCTTGTTTTAAAAATATTGGTGTGGTTCATCATGTAGCCCATTGAAAATTAATTTACCTGTTATGTATAATTTAGGTTCGGGGTAGGTAAGGGTTTGGGGTTTTTTATTGGAGCTTCTTTTGAGGTTTTTTTGTTTTGTTTACTCCCATCTTTAATACCATGCAGCCAGTACTGATTTACAGTCAGGGTTTTGAATTGTAGCCTGTACTGATTCACAAGCTTTTGGTTGTGATAGCTTGTACTGATTCACAAGCACTTGGTTCACTTTTGGTCATATTTCACACACTTAAGACTGGAATGCCTAAAATATAACTGGATTTTGCTGAATAGAACTATCGGTTAATTTTCAAGTTTCTAAATTTTTAATTTTCTAAATATTTAAATACAAGATGAATAAATTCTAAAATCTCCCTTATACAGGATGTTACCAAGTTGACGCCTCTTTCACCAGAAGTCATCAGCAGACAAGCAACAATTAATATAGGTAAAAACAAACTTCTAAAAAAGAGGGGTGCGTTAAGGTGACTCTTTTTGGTGCTCATGCAGTAGCAGATGGTACCTATGTGGTAACACTTCCAAGAAATTCCTACAGAAACAGTTACATAATAGTCTTAGGGACTTGTCAAGCCCTTTTGACTTGAAAAGCACTGGTTTTACTTCAGGAACACAGATGAATGGCATAGGGAATAGTTGTTAAAGTGAAGTTTGTTTTACATTGAAATGAAGCATTGAAATGAGTTTCGTTAAAATGCAAAGATCTGTCTGTTGGGAGCTCAATTTCAGGTCTTGTTTGATTAAATAAAAATAATTACTAATTCCTTATGTACTTCTGATGGGGGCTCTGGACTTACTGGCTGTGGAGAATTTGGAGAAATTGTGTGTTGATTGTAGTGGAACATTGCACAAAATTAAACAGTGGTTTATTGATAAACATTTCCTTTTAAAACACAGGTACAATTGGTCATGTAGCCCATGGAAAGTCAACAGTAGTCAAAGCTATATCTGGAGTTCATACTGTCAGATTTAAAAATGAACTGGAAAGAAATATCACAATCAAGCTGGGTTATGCTAATGCAAAGGTGAGTCATTACTGTAAATCTAGAAACTATGTTGCTAATACATCGCAGGGTGGATGTAAGCTTACAGGTAACTAACCCTTGAGGAATTAAACCTTTTTTCATTTCTAAAAAATCACAGATTTACAAGCTGGATGACCCAAGCTGCTCTCGACCAGAGTGTTACCGATCCTGTGGAAGTAGCACCCCAGATGAGTTCCCTACAGATATTCCTGGCACCAAAGGGAACTTCAAACTAGTCAGGTAACTGCATTAAATGACTGGAATAAATTGTTTTTACTTCTCTTTGTATGAGAGCAAGATTGAGTTGTGAGCTGAATGGGTTCTGACAGACCACACATTTTTAGATGGGGCCACCCCTAAGCTAAGGTACTGTCTAAACTGTTGTGGATTCCTTGGTGGTGACGAGCAGGCCATGGTACAGCACAGCTGTGTTTGCTGTCCTCAGCTACTTGCAGCACTTTGAAATTACTTATATTAACAGCAGAAATATTTACATTTTAAAGCAGCCTGATTGAGAACTAATGTGGACCTCACAAATGCATCTTTAAAATTCCTTTTGGGAGGGTGACCTCTGTAAACTTTTTCTTCCTAAAGGCAGAGTTTTCAGCGTTTTTTAAATGAATATATGAAAGCTCGATGCTTTGTGTTGGAGGCCACTGGAGGTCAAGTGTTCTTTATTTACTTGATTTCTGATGAAGTGTAGCATGGTCCTTACAGAAGTTTAGTAACCACAACAGTTGTTAGGTGGGTCTGCACAATGTTTGCTCAAATGAGAGTAGTCATGAAGACAGTTGTACAAGTTTCTTAGTTCATGTTTATGATAAAGTACACATAGAACTGAGACCACGTGTCTTTCCTTTTCTCAGATTCTGAGCAGAGCAGTTGTACTAGAAACTTCTATTGGAGTGTGACAGGCAGGCAGCCATTGTGAAACAACTGGTTAAAAGCTTTGCATTCCTTATCCTACAGGTTATTTGCTTGTAGTAGATTTCTAGCATCATCAGCAAAGCAACAAATTAGTCCTTTGCTTTTTGGTGGCCTGCTACTAGAAGCAAGGATTCTTCACTAGATAGGCTCAGGAAAGAATATAGTGAACTAACAGTCTTGGTCTGCACAATAATATCATAAGATTGGAAATGTAACATCATCTCTGTAGACAAATCTTTGAAGTGCAGTTATAACCATGTAACTAAAGATGCATAATTTCCTAAAATTGGAGAATAGGAGATGCCTTTTAAAAGAGGTAAGAGAAATCCTATGTGGTGTGTTGAGATAGTGGTGGTGGGTTGGTTTGGTTTTGGTTTTTTATTCTGATGCGTTTAACTCTAATTTACAAGTAAATTGGTGAAGTATTAGAGCAGTACATAATATGAATATGTGGTATTAAATCTTATAACTCAGAAAAAGTATTTGGTGGCTGTTCAGTAGTCTTTGTGTTCTTCTAGAACTTTTTTGAAAATACTTTTAAGATACTGCTCTTCAGCATCTGTCTCAAAATGTTTGTTTTTCTATTTTAAGGATGCTTTTAACTTCTGTGTCTGTCTGATCACTGACATAAGTCAGTCAGAAGACTTGTTGATAATGGACTTTTGGATTTCTCTTTCACCTTCTCCTACAACAGGCATGTCTCCTTTGTGGATTGTCCTGGCCATGATATTTTGATGGCTACTATGTTGAACGGTGCAGCAGTAATGGATGCAGCTTTACTGTTGATAGGTAACGATTGCTACCCAAAAGCAGAGGTCCATTTTGTAGTATCATGAAGCAACTTTATATGGGCTTTAAAATCTCCTGGGGTGTGGTGAGCAATTAAAACAAGTGAATGTTTTTGAGATGTGTTAAAGACAATAAAGTGCTGCTACAATGACAATGTACTCTAACAAGCTGGGTTGTTTTAAACATGGCTATCCATACTCACTATCTGGTACCCCATTGATAGAGGATAAGTATCATGAAACCTTGTAGTAGTATAGTACTGTCAAATTTTTATCACTTTATGGAAACAGATTAGCTTCAAGTAACTTTTGAGTTTCTTTAAGGGTTCAGTTTCCTTTAAATATGCATGTAGTCTTTGCCAAACAGGAGAGTTCACAAACAACAGTACAAACAGTAAACCCAGATAAAAAAGGCAAGATGAAAACACAGGAGACTTAATTTGATTCAGACAATTTTTGTTCTGATTTGCAAACAACAGGAAGTGAGTAGAACTGATTTTTGTATATGTTTTGAACATTACATTGTTCTCTAGAGATAAGTAGTAATTATCTTACCTAGATAAGGCGTATCAACAAAAGAGAGGAACAACTTCAGATGTAGTTTCAACAGTCTGAGATAGATGATGAGCTGTCACTTCTTTTGCCTGTTTATCTCTAGAAAATGTGACAGACCAAACTTCAAGCAAGATTAACCACCATAATGGCACTCAGGCCAAAGCTGGCTTTTTAGATGGCTGAAATCTAAACCGTACTGATAGCAGCCCTATTCATATACTTGATATAATTATAGTATTCCAGACTTGGGGGATCTTGGAATTATTATGACTTTACTGATAAGAAAATTTTAAGATATTTCTTGAAAGGTGATTTATTCATTGTGCTACAGTCAGTACTGAGATGTCTAGAGAGCTAAAGAACAGATTAAACCAAGTAGACACAAGTTAGCTGTTGGCATCTTCAGAAATTATAGATGGATGTTCCTACTGGGAGCAGATAGAATGGGGGAGCCTCTCTGGCAGCCTCTCATCTGTCCTGCCTTGTGTGGAGCCTACAGCCAGCAGTTATGAGGGAAAATAGATGCTTATTGACTTGGTTGCTTCACATGTAGATTATTGAGAGACAGCTGTCTTTTTATATATATAAAGATAAAAGTATAGATGAAAGTAGATGTAACTGTAGGAGTTTTGTCTGTCTTCATAGTTTGTATATTCCAGTTGCTTCTCTTCTTTCAGCTGGTAATGAGTCATGCCCTCAACCTCAGACCTCAGAACATCTAGCTGCTATAGAAATCATGAAACTGAAGCACATTTTGATTCTACAGAATAAGATTGACTTGGTGAAGGAGAGCCAGGCTAAAGAACAGTATGAGCAGATTCTTGCATTTGTACAAGGTAAGTTTTCAAGAGCAGAAATCCAGTTAGTGGTGGAAGTTCAGTGTAGAGACATGGACATAGTGGTTTTCTGTATGTTCATAGAAAAGCTTCTCTTAGACAATGCTGGTGTACTTGGTCTGTTAATGTGAAAACGAGACCCTGGGAGTTGTGCTTCTTACCTGTTTCAGACTGCTTACATACTATAATGTTGTGGCTTTTGGTCAGAGCTCTAGATGTAAAACCAATAGCAGTGGCTCTTATGAGCTAGCTTTCAGTGGATTTGTGATTTCTTCCTGAATTGCTTCTTTGTTAGAGATTTCATTGTGATTTTACTGCAGTGCAGGAGAGAAGGAAGCTGTACTTGTTAGGGACACCTTGTAGGTATAAATATATTATTTTTTTCATCTAATGACAAAAGACTGCTTTTTCATCTGTCTGTGTAAATACAATTTGGGCAGTGTTATCCTACTCTGTGTGTAAAGTTCTGCCTGACTTTATAGTACTTTGGGCTTTATCTTTCCCAGGAACTTCCACTGTTTTCCCTCTTTATCTGCAGTAAGTGGGGTATGTGACAAGCTGCAGAGCTAGATTGTCACCATCAGAAGTAGCCAATGGGTCTGTCTTTCTTTCTTTCTTTCTTTCCCTTTTTTTTTTTTTTTTTTTTTTTTTTTTTTGGTTGGTTGGTTGGTTTTTTTTGTAAGTCATAATTATTGCCTTGCAGAAGCTGTTCATAACAACCCTGTCAGAGTGGCTTGATGTGTAAATTTGGAGTTTGAGAGCTGGAGTTATCACAAGAAACATAGATGTAATTAAAACTAATGATGTCTAAGAAACCTGGATAACTAAACGCATTCTTCTGTACAATCAGGATTTTTCTAAAATATGTATTTGTATTGCAAAACTTGAAAAACATGAATCATTAAATTAACAGGAAATTCAGTTTGTCATAATGAAATCTGACTGTAAAATTAATACTGATGTATCCAATACTGATATATCCAATCTCTCTTAGGAAATCTTAAAAAGACTTCTGATCACAATGTAGGAAGTGTATTCTCCCTTTGAGTGGAAGATTGTCTTGCACATTTTCAGAATGCCTCAGAAAGTAGGTGTGGCTGATTTGAGCTAAAATGTTGAAGGAAAGGATAAATGCTCTGATACTGCTTTAGGAAACACATAGAACATGAGAACACGCCATGAAATTCATTAGTATTTTTAACAAGGACAGAACATTTGGTCATATTGTACTCTCATTGTGGCTTAATATTGAATTTTATTTTGTTTTAGGTACAGTTGCAGAAGGAGCTCCAATAATTCCAATCTCAGCACAGCTGAAATACAACATTGAGGTGGTGTGCGAGTACATAGTGAAGAAAATCCCAGTCCCTTTGCGAGACTTCACATCTGAACCAAGGCTCATTGGTATGTAAATGCTCCGCCCGGGGCTTCTGTGGCCAAACATTTTCTGAGTGTGTCTACTCTTGGTACATTGCTG
This sequence comes from Pardalotus punctatus, assembly GCA_013400915.1. Lineage (NCBI taxonomy): Eukaryota > Metazoa > Chordata > Aves > Passeriformes > Pardalotidae > Pardalotus > Pardalotus punctatus. Next base: position 45,222 of record VZTX01011176.1, read on the forward strand.
AGTGCTCTAAACAGGTGGGTTTAAAAGGAGTATTTAGGGTGCTCTTATTTTTAAACTCGCATATTTTCTGAGAGCTGTGTTGTTTGTTCACTGTTAATTGCTGTTGGTTTTGTGTATATTCTGTGCATTTGACAGCACTAAAATGCAATAAAAATGAGAAATTTGTCTGTATATTAAAAATATCCCTTTAGTTGCTATGAATTTTGTTTTGATTTAACACAATATTGACAAACTGATGAATTCGATAATGATCTCCATGGAAATATTTTGAATCGCTTGGTTAGATTTTTTGTGTTAGTCTCCTGTTTCCTGGTTGTAATTGTCAAAGTCTCAGTTCTTGTCCAGCATACTGTGAAATGCAGTTCCTACAATGAATTCGTTTGCCTTTTTTTCCAAATAAACCAAAGGAGTCCTACATTGCATAAATGCATACAAATTGACCACATTACATCAAGGTTACGGTATTCAATTATGAGTACATTAAAACAAGGTTCTGGTGTTCACTATTAACATTGGGAATATTGAAGGGGTTTTGTAAAATGGTTGATCATTGCTTTCTTTTTCAGATACAGACCTTTAAGTTACTTTCTGCTATGCAGAAAAAGCCTTAAAAAACATTTACATATATATATAAGCAGTTTAAATAGTTTTGAAAATAAAATCAACTGTGCCTAAAATGCCTAAAATTTGGGAATAAAATATTGATTATTAAGTTTTTGTAATATTTATAAATGTGTATACTTCCATAAGAACAGAGAAGCAGTCAAAGTTGCTAAAGACACTATTTAAAAATCTGATTTTAAACATAAATCTCATTATGGTCTCTTCAGTAATTAGGTCTTTTGATGTCAACAAGCCTGGCTGTGAAGTTGATGACCTTAAGGGAGGTGTAGCTGGTGGCAGTATTCTAAAGGGTGTTTTAAAGGTAACCCTTTCTCTTTCTTGACTGGAAATTTGTAATGACAATGAGTAGAGTTTTTCCATGCTTACTACAAAATGTATCTATATAATTAATTTTTTTTTTTTAGACTTGAATGCAGTCCAATGGTACTTATCCTTTCTGTCTGTACTTCATTTTTACTTTACAGTTTTAAAATACCACAACAAGAAGCACTGGTTTTAGTGTTTTAAATATATTATTGTAGTCTTAATTTTTGCTACTATTGATAACAGATTTAATCACTTACAAAAATGGAAGGAGCTATTTTTCTTCCTGTCCTACCACTTTCACTTGCTGAATTATTGCAGGGAAGAAGAAAGCAAAAGAACTTTAACAGCACCTTGGAAGTGTGTGTGGGTTCTCACAGGTCCAAATTCCCCATTTAAGTGTTCTGTATATTTTGATTTTTTTCATTTTGCTTGTTTGCCAGCAATAGATGAAGACTTTAAATGTTGCTCTGCTAGGCTGGAGAGCAAACTACATCTTTCAGCATTTATACAGCTTGTATTTTCTTCGGTTTGCAGTGTATTGATGTCAATCAGTTGGACTGATTGAATTAACTCAATTTTACTCAGTGCTGAAATATTTCTAAATTAAATACAGTGTTTAAAAATTAAACTGAAATTTAAATGTTGGAATTATTGTTGATAAAGATCCTTTGCTAAAGCAGTTTTACAAATTGTATTGAAAAGAAAATCAATTGTTACATTTCCTTTAAGTATTGTTCAAGTTGCAGTAAATGATGCAACAGAAATCCTAGAAGTTCTACAGTAGCCCAGAACCAAGGACGTGTATAAAAAGTAGATCTTGGGCTATGTGTTATCTGTGACTAGTCAGCTTTGTGTTCCTGTAAAATAACCAGTTAATTACTTACTCACTTTTGTAATTAGGTGGGCCAGGAAATTGAGGTGCGGCCTGGTATTGTGTCCAAGGACAGTGAAGGAAAACTCATGTGCAAGCCAATCTTTTCCAAAATTGTGTCACTCTTTGCTGAACACAATGATCTACAATATGCTGCTCCAGGAGGCCTTATAGGTAAGAATATTCTCTTATGAAAAGATTTATTTCTTCATGCTTATTGAAAACAGTTGATTTCATTCAGCAACAAATTTCAGCGTAACTAACAAAAACATGAGCAACTGTAGATATTTCATATATGTAGAGAGAGACAAGGTTGGTGTGAAAAATGGATGCTTAAGAAATAAATAATTTTACTGAATGTCACTGGCCAATGCAGATCGACTTGCACTGTTAATTGTACCCAGCTTTAACAGTAGAATATTTTTTCATCTGTTTAGAGAGAGCTCACAGTCTTGCTGACATTCTGAAAGTGCTGTCCAGGTAATAGGGAATTCCCAGTACATTCTCTATTTTTTAGATCATCTTCAAATATTTTAGCACATAAAAATGACAGCTACCTTTTAGTTACTCCTTGTGACTTCCCTTGTTGTGTTGTAGGTGTTGGCACTAAGATTGATCCGACTTTGTGCCGAGCAGATCGTATGGTGGGCCAAGTTCTTGGTGCAGTTGGGGCACTGCCAGAAATATTTACAGAGCTAGAAATTTCCTACTTCTTGCTGAGACGACTCTTAGGTGTACGCACTGAAGGAGACAAAAAAGCTGCAAAGGTCTGTGCCCCTTCTTTTGTTTTTCCTGATTTTGCTTCTTGTGCTAAGTTTCATTAATGAATGTATTTCTTTGATCATATGCAGAAATTTTGTATTCCTGTTGGTATAAGCTTGTCACTAAATTTACCTCCTTGTTTAATATTGTAGAATAATGCTTTTCAGAGGAGTAGAAATTCGTATCAGAGTAGTTTAAAGTAGCACAAAGTATTTATGTGTCAAGTTAGGTATTCTTCTGAAGATGCTGGTAGTTGTTTTCCTTTGCTATCACCCTATTCATTTGTGCAAGAATTAGTTTTACAGTGGTACTGATCTACTTCCTGCTGACATGCTTTTTGTAGATTTTTTTCACTGAAGAGCTTTTTAAAGTGAAGTATTTGTTAAATACTCTAGTTGAAAAGAAACTGAACTTGGGGCACAGCACAGACTTGTGTATCACAATCTGTTTTACACAAATTAACTAAAAGATCATAATTTCCCCTGTTAGCATTTAAATCTGTAAACTGCTTTATGCAACAGTAAGTAAAATGCTTCAGCGCTCTCTTATCCTGTGAAATTAATTACTTCTGATTTTTTTCTATATGTAGGCATAAGGGAAATGAGAATACACCATTCTTGTAAATAATCTGTATAACATAAAGTTTATAACAATATCTCTGTGGTTTTAATACAGTATGTTTTATAGAAAATGTAGAGAAATCCCAAGACAGTACATTATACCAGGAACCTGCAGAACTATATGTACAACATCTTTATGTATTTGTCCTTTTGCATATCAAACTTTATCTACTGACACTGTTGCCCATAGCTTGTGTGTGTATATTTATATTTCTCACCTGTATCTTTTTGTGTGGCAAGAAGATACTTGTCTGTACTTTTTTTTTAGTACTAAAGCTTATGTTTTAGAGTTTTGTATGTCTGTCTTCAGGTGCAAAAATTATCGAAGAATGAAGTTCTAATGGTAAACATAGGATCCTTATCTACTGGAGGGAGAGTCAGTGCTGTAAAGGCTGATTTGGGGAAGATTGTGCTGACTAACCCTGTATGCACAGAAGTGGGAGAAAAAATTGCTCTGAGTCGAAGAGTTGAGAAGCACTGGCGGTAAGTTGGTGCAAAGTTGGTAGAGTACCTGGTTGCTACATTATTAACAAAAAAATACCTGGATCTGATTTTGTACTAGAATAGGTAAGTGCTTTTATGTTTTTAAAATTCCTCTGGGTTTCCCTAAGACATTGGCAGCATGGTTGTGGAATGCATTATTTCATTGTGAGCCTCGTTTTTAAACAAACACTATGATTGGGAGGGTACCTGTTAGTTAACAGACAAGGAAACACCTGAGGTTCGTGGTTTGTTGCCACAACTGCCAAGCTGTAAATTGAGCTCACAGTAGGGAATCTTGGCAGAGGGGTTGGGAAATTCTGATAATGTTAAACCAAAACCTGTCTTTTTGCACACCTCAGTGGTTTTCTACCTGTGGAGCTGCATGTGATTTCTAGTGCAACCTGGAAGTAACAGCAGGGGAACAGAGGAGGGATTTTTGAGTGTTTTATGTGTTATAAGCAGAGAGGAAAGAATGAAGTATCAACTGGATTGACCCATTCAAATTACAAATATAAAATCTCTGACTGCACAGAAGCATCTGGAGGCTGAAAATTATGAACAGAATTGGTTGGTGGTTCATTTTATCATAGTGCCAGACTCTCTTTAGGTGGTTACACATACCGTGCCTGTCACGTGTTGCGCAAGACTATTGATAAGAATGTAAGAATATTTAGATTTGTTGTCTCTGCACAGCCCTTGTAGTATGAGAGAGTGCAGCCATTTTTACAAGTCTGTACTGTATGGAAAGGAAGCAAGTTTTAAATATCCATGGATGCATGTCTCTTTTTCACATGACAAGAAAGTGTAGACAGGAATTTAGTGCTTGCTGTCTCAGAGCAAGATGACAAATTAGGCAAGAGATTATTCTCTGGAAAAAAAAAACCAAAACAAGGCAAAAGATACCGTGTCTTGAACAGGAGGGAAAAAAAAAAAGCAGGACCCAAATTAACTCAGGTAAAGCAAAAGGAGTTTTTTTAAGCTGTAGACTGATAGCCTGTGCAAATAGTAATGTGTCTTTTGTTGGTTCTGTAGATTCCTTCCCAGTTGAAAAACTGGACTAAATTTTGCCCAAAAGCACACGTCTCTGGGTTATGAGGTGGGCAAATAGTGGCAGCCTGCTATAAAGATAGTTATTGAAAAGTTGATTCCTGTGCTGTGTTAAAAGGAGAGACAATGTAATGAAACTGAAAGTTGAGAAAAGGGAAAGAAGGCAAACTGGGAAGAGCAGCATACTAAAATCCAGTTGGAGTAAAGGTAATATGCAGTTGGTACTGTGAAAAGGAACTTGCAACCTGAGGCAATGGACTACTGAAAATACAGAAGAAAGTTGATCAACCAAGACTAAAAGGAGGTATAAAATAAAAAGGAAGCTACAGAGGCATAAAGAGAGGTTAAACAGCAAATGGGATAGCAGTGATTGCAAGGATCAGTGCATTCAAAGATGGACAAGTTATGATCTATGGGTATGGTACTAAAAAGCAGGACATGCTGAGCTAATAAACTTCATTTCCTTCTCTGGTGTCCCAAGACAGGTTCTGCTGTTTAGCAAGGTAAATCCAAATGCATGTGTGGTTTCTCACCAGAAATTGGAAATTGTTAATAATGTGAAATGCCTGCTGACTGTGGAAATGGACATATTCTGAATTTCTTTTTAGGAGTATATTTTTCTGAGGCAATAGTGGCCTATAAAAAAGGCCTTGATTTTCCCGAGTATAAATAGCAGCATTTACCCAAGAGCTGAGTTACTGTCACAGGTTATATGTTCATTGACAGTTATAGGTGTTTGTAATCTTGTTGAATTTTCATTTCTATTTGAAAGTAGTGCAGCACCTCAGGCATAGGTGAAAGAGTTCATGTGGGTAGCCCCAGCACTATCCACCAATACAACATAAGTTACAACACTTTCAGATTTTCAGCTTACTGTTCAGGAGTACACTGTTAGCCCTTTTCTATTCTGTGTTTCCACTAAGCAGTTTTAATTCTTGTAGGATGTTTTGGGTGGGAGACAAGTGCAGAAAATTCAAAACATAAGAACTGAAGGCATAAGGACAGAAGATGTTGAGTTATCCAGGATATTTCTGACTACTATTAAAAGTAATATAAACCTTTTCTTTTTGCAGTTTAATTGGTTGGGGTCAGATCAGAAGAGGAGTGACAATCAAGCCAACTGTTGATGATGACTGAAGAACAAAAGAGTGCTTCATTTTTAAAGATGAAGTGCCTATTTCTATTTTGGAGGGGGTGTATTTTCACAGTGGAATTGGAAGCTGTGCAAACAGTATCTTTGAGTTGTATGGCGTATTCTCGTACGTTTTATTGAACTTTACCCTCTTACTAAAATACTAGTCACTATCACCATTAAAAGTGTAAAAGAATTGGCATAGAAGTGGGTTTTATTATCCACATTTTAGTAGAAATTAATTGTACATGTCTCATGGCATGTCTAATTTATGTTACTTTGTGTTTCCAACATATCTGTTCAATATCAGTCAAACCAGCCCCAGTGTAACACACAATCCATAAATCTGGTATTGAAATAAAATACTGCTTATTTTCATTAATTCATACAGTTTTTCTGAGTAACAAAAGACTGCGGTGATTGTTCAACCAGTACAAGATTTAAAAGCAAGCAACCAAACTTCTTGGAAGACTAGTACCTTTTCTGCACAACAACTTGTTTTGTTTAGACAACTTGTTTACAACAAAAAACTTCATTCCTTTGTTTCTATGGTTCTGATGTTAGGATTCTACAGTATTATGCTTTGTAATTAGGACTACAATGTTGACTGACTTAAATTTGTCATTTCTGATATTACTACATGTTTTCTTAAACCCCCAAAGAAAAACTACAAGTAAACTGGATCTGAACTGGCAGTACTGGTTTTGGCCTATTTTAGTATGGATTTATGAAAAGAATGTGATTAATTTGAAACGTAGCTTTGTCATCATGGAACTCTGTGTGGGTGACGTGGGAGTTCTTTATACATAGGAGTAAACTACTTCAAAGTTGTGTTGAGCAAATATAAAATATCTGGAAGAGGCTGTAGAAAGGAATAATTTGGGGTGGAGGCAGAGTAATGGTGGTGGAATTGTGAATAGGATGAGGAAAAAGGTGTAAAACCACTTCTGCTTAGCTACTCTGAATCACATGCCTTAGGATAAAACATAATGTAATAAACTTACTGTAGGGTGCTAATACTTTAATCCATTTAGATTTTACTTCTTCATTTGTACTAATATACATAGTTCTAGCTATTTTATATACTAGACTATTTAGCAAGTCGTGCTACTTGACATATTTTTGTACAAAGCACTGTGTGTTTTCAAAGCTTGGTTTTGGTTTTATTCAATATCTGCAAGGGCTTTCTAAAGGTAAACATGATTTCACTTACCAAATTGCACTTTGATGAAACAGCTTGCATTTTGTTCCTGATTTGCAGTCTATTCTGTGTTCCCTTATTCTGTCTGCATTCCTGTACTCAGTTTTTCCATTTGTAAAGTACTACCTCACGTGGTGTTGAGAGTAAATACATTAATTTTTGTATAGTGCTTTTCCATTTCAGAAGCAGAAGTCAGCTGTAGTTCTCTCTGACTCTACAATGTGGTACTTGACCAATCTACAGTCTTAAACGTGTATTTCAAGGACTGCATCTTCCATGCTTTGGCAGCTCACACTTCTGTAAGTGTGAATTCTAGGAACTTGGATATAAGCCTTACCTAGTCTGGGAGCACGAGGGTGAGCACAAAAGAGAACGTAAGCTACAGCAAAGAGCTTGGATGGCACCAGGGTGAAATCTAGTCCAGAGTCCTTTCTCAGTGCACTGCACTTGTGGGTCTGATGAAACATGCTGAAATGCTTCTGAGAAACTGGTTAAGCACCCACAGACATTTTTAGGCATTCAGATATTTTGGAGATTGGGTCTCTCTTGATCTGCAAGTTAAAGAACACAAGTCTCATAATCTTGCCAAAGTTGTGCATCAACCTGCTTTCACAGTGGCTCTTCCAGGCAGGGTGAGGTTCTCAGAAGGCTCACCTCTTCCTCCACTGTGCTGTATATCCTGTCACACCAGGATGAGGGCCTGGAGGGAAGATCACTTAAAGTGCTTTTTTTGCCACCAAAATGTTAAATTTCCTCTAATGGAAAGCTTTGACTGCTGACATGAGTGGATGAGTAATGGGATTTTGAGACTGCTGAACCCATGGAACATGTCTCTGCAGGGTTAGAGCCAGGTGTGAACATGTAAGTGCAAATACATCGTGTGCTGATGTGTCTGTCCCACCCCCTCCTCAGTCACTGAACTGTAATGCTGAGATGTTGAATTACAAGAGAAAGCATATCATGTACAACTAAGGAAGTTGAAAATTATTTTGATTTTCTGGGCCAGGATGAAAATAGTGACAGATGCATTGTGAGCTCTCACTTTACCAAGTATTTACTTCAGGGATGATTTTATTTTTTTACCCTTTGTAGGTCAGATTTAGCTCCCTGAACATAGGTGTCCGTTTGAATTTCAAATAGGTTGGGTAGCCAGGGCACACGTGTGTCACCCTTGCCACATTCTGGAGCAGTAGCTGGAGAGCAGGGCACTGTGGGTAGCCCCAGCACTTACACCTTGATCACTGCACCTTTTTTGTCATCTGTCAGAATTTGATTTGAGGAGAGTGCCAGTACAGTGGTACCTCCTTGCTATTGGGAGCAAAGAGTATCGCCTCAGTAAATATTTCACAAAAGACTTCTGGCATCTAAGAAACCTACCAGACCAGTGCAAGTTAACAACTACTACGGGGTAGGGTTTTATTCCTTGTTTTTATCAATACCAGCTTTCAAAGTCCCGGTTTCGTGAAAATGGGGCAAGAGTAATCATCTTAATTCATACTGAAGCTTTCTCTAAGTCATTAGCACATACATACTTACATTGCTTACAGTGTTGCATATAAATAACAGTCTCAGCAGAAAATGACCAGTGAATGGCTGAGCAGAAACTCAATCGAGTAATTCTGTGATAAAGAGATAAGAGCTTATACTTAGGCATGATGCTTATTGAGGTTTGCTCTTGGAAGAAACAGCTGTAAAATACCAAGAGAGATAGAGTCGTTCAAAAGAATGGGTAGGCTTAGACTCAACAAAAATTGTTGCTTTTAAAAGAAGAGGATTTAGGAAAAGTTGTTTTGTAATCATACCTATAAAGGCAAAAAGATATTGCTCCTTTAACCATCTTGGTTCTACCATGCATTACTTCAATATTGAAGAAGGCAGCATGATAAATACAGTGTGCTGCTTTAACACAAATACGTAGGTATCTTGTGCAGTGGTACAAAGTTGAAGTGCTGTGTCAGTAGTTATTTCTGAGACTTCAGTATGTATTTGGGAAACACCATTTCCAGCCAAATAACAAATTTTTGTTATGAAGGGGTGAAGAATAAACTTTCAGTTAATATCTGTGCTGATTTTGTCCTAGTATATACAAAATCCAAAAACATTTTAAAATTATGTTTTTATTGCATTCGTTATGTAGCACTTTCCCAAGTGCTTCCTTCTAGGTCACTGCTGCAGAAAGGATTCCTACTGTTTTTTCCATGCTGAGTCGTGGATGAGCCTCCAGACTGCCTGCAGGAAAGGTTTAAACTTCTGCCCCAGCCCTGTTTCCCATCAGTGCTTCTGCGAGTGTAAAGTCCCAGCTATGCCACCCCTGCCGTTCTGGGTCACTTCTTGCTGCCAGGCTGGGGCTAAACATTTATAAAGTTTCAAACGCCTGCCCTCTCTTGAGCTCAACACCACTACAGAGCACCGACTGCTGGCTCCCAGCCCCCGGTCTCTCCTGGCCGTGCCACAGCCCTCGTGCATCCACAACACGTCCAGTTGCCTTTTACTGACATCACCAGACCTTGTGGACACCACTCCCCATTCATCAGTTCTTCCACTGCCACAATTCTTTTGGCACATTGGCTTGATGGCTGATGTTCACTATGTTCACTTACCATAGTGCTAAAATTACTAATGTGCTCTGGCTTTGTGTTGCTGCTTTTGTTTCTGTAAAGCTATATCTGTATGTGCTCATGGAATCTTCCGTACATCTCCAGTCCATCCCAGTGGTGTAGTAAAAGTGCATGTTTCATACCTTTCCAGACTAAACCCAGGCAAATAAACATTTTTACAGAGATTTTGGTATATGGTGAATAACATAGCAGCTGTGACAGTCAAAAACTGTATATAAGTTATACAAGTATGTAAATAAGTTCTTCTTTCTTACCTTGAAAGGATTAAAAACCAAACAAACAAGTCTCCTAACATGGGCACTATATACGCAATGAAGAGAACAAATAAGCAAGAGAATTTAGTTGCCAAGGAACAGACATCTTGTTCAAGGAATTATCTCAAATATGTAAATAAATACATATTCTTCAATGACTTTTATAAAACTTATAAAACAAGGAACTAGAACACTGATCAAACACAGATGAAAACTGTTGAAATATTTTAGTCAAAGTAATGTTAATGTATATGATATTTACTTGTGTTGAGGAAGGCTTCATTAAGAAATTGCAGGATATACATTTATAAAACAACTTTTCAGTTCAAACAGTTTCTTTCTAAAGCCTAGTATACTTTTTCACATATTTCAGTACAGTTGGAAAAAAAAAATCAAGATTCACTTAATTAAGTCTCATGATACACAATCCTAAGGATTCAAATGAATCAGAGTACCAGCTCTCCTTTTTTGCCTCTGTGTGGGTATTTGTAAAGAAATCCAGCATACTAGACTGGATTCATTATGTTACTTAGAAAGCCCCTTCCCCTACCAAACATAACACCCTTCTATGTTCAGTTATTTCAGTTTATTTGGTGTTCAATGAAGACCTGAAAAGTGTTTTCTCCTGCAAACGTGCCTTAAGGTTCTCTTAACTCATTTCTCTTCCTCGTTTTGCTTAATCATCTATTTGATTATGTAATCTATTATGTATCTCAAAATATTTAATTTGCAACATCATCCTAACTACCACACAACAGAATTAAGTCACAGCTTTTTCAAGTTTTCATTAAAATACCTTTTTTTTTAACCTTGGTGACTAGCACTAGCCATACAAAAATATAATAATTTTTGTACTTCTTCTTGGATACAGCCAAAATGCTGTTGATAACAAAGTTTAGCAGCAAATATTTTTATTTCTTCTAATTGTCTCCCATTTATTGCTTTAGCAGTAGTTGGCAGTAATACAACTTTATCCTTTAAAAATCTAAGGTGGAGCCATACTTCACACCAAAAAGAGGTATGGGGGTGTAATTAGTCCTTCCACAGCAATCACAAGCATTCACATATTCTCCATATGGTTTTGGCTCCTTGCCTCTTGCCTCATTGTCTCTTAGCACGCGTTAAACAGCGAGCCAGCAAACACTGGTACAGCCCTGCAAACCATGTACTTGTGTGCTTCAAGCGCACAAATTGTCCTGTTAACACTGCTGGGACCATTAAGTACTTGAAGGTGAGCTTGTGCTTTAAGTGTTTAGGAAACTGGGATCTTAAATTACTTCAATTTTTTTGAAAACTTAATTCCTCCTTTAAATTCCTTGCTGCTTCATGCTGTTGCTATTCTACCAATCTGTGTGCTCATGCTGGGAATTTATTTTTGCAGTTAAAACCTGACATTTATCTTTGACAGCATTTTGAGTCATAAGGGAAGGTGTCTGTTTTGACACATAACATCGCAGGAAAGTGGACTCTTAGTACGTTCCAGAGCAACCTGGCAGCTTTATGCACTGATGAGAGCTGCTCCAGGTAGAAGCAGATCACCAGCTCCCATCCATTTAAGGGGAGTATAGTTAATGTACAGAAGAGTTTTGCTGGAAAGAGACCAAATAACACAGCTTTGACCTGACAAATACAACCCTAAAAATCAGTGTTGTCCCATTAAATTCTCTGCAAAATGAAGGTTGGTCCCTCAATTTAAGGGTTTGTTTTGTAATGTCCCGCTCTCTTGTTAAACGATTTACTAGAGAAACAGGGAGGAGCTGGCACAGTCCTATTTCAAAACACAATGCTTATATAGTCACCGGAGCAGATAACCCTCAGGGCCATCTACGACTCTATCAGCCGAGAAAAGGAACTCTTAACACTTTGAATCTTCTCTACCTCTTCTTTTTCAAGATCTACCAGGGCTGACTTCCAACAATGTATCAGGTTGAACATTTACCAATCCTTTTACCTTTGTTACATGTACTCACCAACAACTCTGGGCTGTATCTTTGATTCATGGGCAAATAAGGCAAATGAATTGTGAGCTTGCAGAGTTACAGAGTAAATTATAGATTTTTTTTTATGTTCCCCCCCCCCAAACAATGAGAGTTCAAACTAAGAGATATTTTAAATTGTAGAATAAATAATTAACCATCCTACCTAATCCTAAGTGCTTGCACAGCACTTAATCAGAAAGAACTAGAAATAATATTGCCTGTGAAAGCCTTCCTTTAACAACTAAGTATTAAGAAGTCTACTGAATATTTGTAAACCAAGGCATTTCAGAGACTTTAATGCAGACAAATAATTTACCAGCTCTCCACAGGATGCAAGGGACTCCTGCTCAACACAAGTACCACCCTGCTGCTTAAATGTAAAATCTGTTTTCAACTTTTTTAAATTTAGCTTTTCAATTAAAAAAAACCCTCTTCTCTTACTTTTTTCCTTTTATTCTTTTTTTTCCCTTTATCTTTTATTTTTCTTTCCTTTTTTCTTTTCCTCTCCTTTTCTTCTTTTCCTTTCTTTTCTTTTACTCTTTCTTCTTCTTTTTCTTCACTCTACAAGGGCAAATAATCTGCATTTTGATCTGAGGCAGCTGAAAAAACTGTGTCTGGAATCTTCAAAAAAAATTCAGTTTGAGGCCAACACCCCTTAGGGAAAATTTCAGACTTGTGAAAGCTGGCAAAGTTTTACGAGCAACTGAAAACCTGTACAATGCAAAACGTCAAACAGCTTCAAAGTGACACTACCCTGCACATTGCTGGTATTTTTAAGTAGAGAGGTTATCTGAGAGATACACATCTGCAGAGATTTCATATTGTCCTTACAACATTTTCACTGATTTAAACCTATTAAGTCAGTTTCAACCTATTGACTTTGTAAAACTGAAAGAGAAAAGACAAAAACTGAATATCTGGACCCTTTTCTGATCTTTTTTTACAACTATCCTGTGTAGCAAAGTGCAGACAGAACAAACACGAGAGTTTTGCATTCCTCCTCTGGGTCTCAGCGAACACAGGATTCTTTACATTGGACATGGGTCTCTAAGATACATGATAGTATTTGAATAAAAACCACCTCAGTCTGTCAGCAGCCTGGTATAGCTGAACACATTTTTTAAATACTCTTTTTTTAAAAGTAGGAACCATTAGAAGGTTTAAATTCAAATACATTTTTCAGACCCCAAGCAACAAAAAAGATTCTCAGATCATATTTCACTGTTCAGTTTGTGCATTTCCCACTCCTTTGCTATTCAATATCTCAGCCTAATCACGAAGAAATTTCTCAAAATGAACATTGCCATACTTGTTTCACAGATATTCCTCCAATACCTTATTTTTTAGCGCTACACAGATCCCAGCAATGTTTATGTTGAGGCGAGGTAAAATTGTGTTTTATAATGCCATGAAAACCTTTGAAAGACTTTAGCTTTATTTAGTGAGCATTTTTAATGGCAATTTCTCAAAAGAATTTTGCATACTAACACACAATTGTTAAGGTCAATCTTTGTTTCATTACTTCATTCGTTGCAACTAGTTTTCATCAAAAGAAAGTATTTCTTACAGCTTCATTCATCTTTCTTTGCCACCCCGCCTTTGGCTCCCAGCATTGTGGCTGCCTGTATGCACAGGCAGTTCAGTGAGCATCCCAACTTTGGTTGTCTAAATTCACCCTAGAACTGGAGACAAGTGCGTATGGCACTTTTGCCCCCAAGCATCATGGGCTGAAACGAGTTGGTGGCTTTGTCTGCATGTGTTAGTGTTGGCTGTAATGTGCCTGTCTCAGTGGCCAGCCATTTGTTCTGACAGACATCAGGCCAGATGCTACCCAAAACACAGGCACTGTGACAGCCTGGGCCCCTTTCCAAGCCTTGCTTCCCAGAAACTATATGAAGCTTCCTGCCAACACCAAGCGAATTCTTTCTTCAGCTCTCTCAGGGAGCATCCTGAACACCAGCAGTAATTGGAAAAGCACAGATGGATGGGTCAAAACCCCTCCACAGGCTCCCAGGGGATGGTGACGGGCAGCACACCAAGCCACAGCAGTCTTGGGCTCAAGCTCCATGGTGATGATACTGCCTGGTGGGAGCAGGTCTTGCAGCAAACCCAGGGCTGGTAGTTGCTGAAGCCAGGGGACACAGCAGGTGACTATCCTGAGTTCTGTGTCTTCAATGGGACAGATAACAGAGAAGGCTGGAGAACAGGGAAGCCTCTACTTGTGAGCAGCCTGCCACCAATAATGACAAACAACCTGGCGTAGTAAAAGGTTCCCTGCCCGTGGAAGGGAGTTGCAACTAGATGATCTTTAAGGGCTCTTCCAACCCAAACCATTTGATGATTCTATGAACTGTGGCTTTGGAGAGGAATGCAAGGTTATAAAGCACTTGCCAATTGCTGCCTATGGATCACATAACACTGATTGAGACCTGGGCAGATTTATAGTCCTGGGATCTCCTACCTACCAGAAAGAAGAATCATGTAGGCTTCATTCCACTGTCCAGCATGAATGCCAAGCCCTGATTCCTCATAACATTGCTTCACAGCTTGGAGCACCTCATGTCCTTTTGGTCTGACTGCACCTCTCCTACGCTGTGATTTTGCTTAATTCCACGATGTTGGTTCCTTGGCCATAACATGATGTATGATGCTTCATACTGTAGATAAAACATCCTGTGAATTCAAGATGACTTGAAACTCCCTGCAGAAAAGTGAAGACAGCTCAAGGGATTCTGCTTCATCCATTGAGATTTTGTGCATGGCCACATGCCTGTGTCACAGCAGACAGCAATAACCAGTGGTTATTGTTAAAGACTACAAAATGGACAAGAGAATCTACTCTCTATTAACAGCAACTAGGTCTGGGCCTGTCTTGACTGAGCAGAAGAAATTATTTGAGACTATTCTTAGATAGAAAACATCAGTCCACTAAAAAACGGTACTTCAGGAAACTGTATTCTTCTAGATACCTACACCTCCTTCCACTTGTGAAAGGGCAGGGGAGGATTGTGAAAGATGGCCTAATATCAATCTCTCCGTATGGCATAAGCCATTAAATTTCACTCATTCCTTTGTGAACCAAAGGACTTGGGCAGAAATGCCAGAAAGTGCCATCCAGTCTGGAGCTGAAGGCATCTAGGGGAGGAGGGCCCATCCCGTCCCTTATGTTTTGCTTGTGGTTGACGACCATTTAACATTTAGGAAGTCAAGTCCGTGTTTTTTGATTGAATCTGTCCTGTTTAAACTCCAGCTATCCATGTCTCTCTCTCTAGACTTAAGTGAATTCCCATTACCAGGAAAGCACTATATGATTAACATCTATTTTTTTTTTATTCTTGTTGGTATTAAACAGCTAAAGACTTTTTAAACATCCAAATTTTTTTAGAATTCTTTGTGGCCTCTCCAGTTTCCGGTCTATTTAAAAAACAGGACCCAGCAGATACAACCTCACCTTATTTTAACCACCTACTCCACTGTAAGCATCCCCAAACAGCACCAGCCCTTTTTGTCCCATGTGTATAAGAGGCTTTTTTTGAGGTGTCTTGTGATTGCATTCCTTTAATCTTTTCTGAAGTTTCTGCCTTGCAGGATTCAGGAATATCTTCTATGTACATGATTTGCATTCATTCATCCTAGACACGTAATTTTGCATTTGGACAGATTAAGACACAACTTACTTAAGTGGTTCAATTTACAAAGTAATCCAGTCTGTGTGATGTTTCTGCATTATTGTCTTTCCCTCATCACCTGTATGTACTTACTCCAACAACTTTGACACAGCCACAAATAAAAACAGGAGTGACTCTATGATGACTTCTAGACCACGATGGAAATTTTGGGCCATAACTAAGGTTCCACCTCTGTGAACAATCCAATTATTTGGTTATTTTTGCAATGTTACGTATTTCTTCAGAACTGTCAGTTCATCAGCTTTTAAGCCATTTGAGATATGATACTGAAAGTAAGGGGGACTTGGTGTGTGTGGTGTGAAGCACCTTACCCAAGTCTGCTCCCTCTATGCAATTAATGTTGGGCTGAAGCTTCTCATCTACTTAAGTAATGAAGTTTGGCATGTCTGCCAAGATCACTTTTCCCTAAGCCACACTTACTGGTACTAGTTATACTTCTACCCTTTTATTCTTTATTAAAGAAATCCCATGTTTTCTTCTCCATGATTTTGACAGGACTGACTTTAACATGACAGACAGCTTATTACCTAACTCATCTTGCTCAGACAAATGGGCACTGGCTGATATCACCCTTTCTGAAGTGGCTCAAGCCTCTTGAGATTTACATTTATTGTTGTAAATGAACCAGCCACCTCCTCTGCTGACAAAGGCAGGCAGGAGAGCATTTTAAAGCATGTAACACTTTAAATTTCCCTATACTTTTACTTCTCACTAAGCATTTCCTACTGATTAGTGACCAGAAACATTTTATGAGCTCTAACAGACTTTTGGTCTGACAGCTTTTCCTTTGTTGCACTCAATTTTAAGACTCCAGGGTTATCTGGACCTGCAGATTGAACTATCAATAGAATGACTGCTTATCCCTCATACTTCCTTCATTTTGGGACATTATTTTTACAAGGATTCCTTTTCAGTGTAATGTCCTGAATACACTGTGCATGAAAGCCAGCAGCTACTACAGCCATGAAGTAAACCTTTTTACCTCTGCTAGGAGCAATTTTTTTAACTCGCCTTACTCCTTCCTTTTTAGTTCAATGACTGCAGGTAAATATTGGTGCACTTGCAATACTATTAACAACCAAAAGAGAACATTGTGGAACATTAGATCCTTGGATAAGATGGCAGTATTTCCTTTTTATAGACAAGTTTCAAATAGAAGCTGGAAGACAGGAAAATTATTCCAGAATTTCCAGGAGAATATATTAACAGAGGACTATTCTGGGAAAAACTAGAATGATCTGCCTTCACTTTCTTTCCTATCCAATCTCCATCACTGTGGCTGCATAGGAAAACCATGAAAAGATCACTTCAGCAGGCTCATGTTTACTGTACAGTGACGTAGCAAACTCATAATGAACCCTCAGCACTAGCTGATGGGTTTGTCAAGGTCAAAAAATGGTTACTGAAACATGATCAGGTAACTGGATGGCAAAATAACTCTATTTCATTGCAGATCAAGAAGCAAACACATTTCTACTTAAAGACCTTCACACCAGTCACCATTAAGCTGGCAAACCTTAACTTACTCTCCTATAACCTGGGGCTTAGCAATAGAGGAACTACAGCTTCAGAAATCTGGAAGTGTTGCTCGGCACAATGGTTGTTTGCTATGCATGTTGCCAATACCTGGAAAGGGATCTTACTAAGACACAAGATAAAAAGGAAGAAACTGTGACTGAAAATGGCTCTTTACAAATTTTTGTAATTTACTGACAAGGAAACTATCAGCAAGATGGATGAAAACATTATCAGCCATACCGGCTTGGAGCTGTACCCATTTTTCATGACTCAATGGACATACTAACTCCTTTTAAGACTACCTAGATGGAACCTGATGGCAACATTGTAATAGCCGTTCTGATAATTAAGTGTACAAGTATGATATTAGCATAGGTATCTCCAGAACTAACTCAATGACTGCTAAGTTCAAATATGATTTTAAGAGGACACCCAGCAAAAGCCACCAACTTAATTTGCTTTTGAGAGGAGAAAGATCCAGCACAGTACCTGCTCCTGAGTGACACTAAAACAAGCTCAAGGGAAAAATACAAAGAAACAAGAGCTCTGTTCACTGTACTGAGAAAAACTGACCTATAAAACTTCATACACAAGCTGTATTCTGTCTCTGGTGTACCAAATCTGACACAACCTAACCACTAATCAAGGTCAGAAATCCTATTGCTTACAATGTAGTTTTACCCCTTGCCTACCAAATTCCAGGAAGTACAAGTTACAAAAACATTTCTGCAGGCCAGTTAACCTAAGTGGTTGCAAAGCAGTGCCAGCACACCCATGGTACCTGCAATTTCCTAGTGTGCTCTGCCTTTTGATACCTCAGTTGGCTGCGGCAGCAGAAAGGGCCGTGAATATCTGCAGCAAACACGGCTTCCTTCCTGGCAGCTGCACCCATGGGAGTTACCCTGTTTCTGATCACACCAGGGTGTTTGTGGCTGTTGGAAACCAGAGTGGCTGGGGACATTGAGGTAATGGCTTCATCAAGACAAAAATTACACAAATTATTCAAAACCTGCTAGTATCTTTCTCCTGAGTGGTAAAGAACAAGTGGGTAAAGGTGAAACAATTATATGCAGATGGGGTGAATGGCCAGCCAGCCAAGAAGTTAAGATTCGGGTGTTGCAAAACATCCAGCCATTTGCCTTTTAATGGCACCACAGTTTTCTGAAGGTCCTCCCCTGCAATGACATGACAACTGGCTATGATGAATCTTTGAGGGCAATCTGCCCTGTATTCTGGATTTCCATTTCCTATGTAAATGAAAAATTGAATAAAATGTCCTTGGAACCAAAGACCTAACATGATATCGTGCTGTTCACTGTAATTTTCTATGCACTTTACATTTGTTGGAAAAACTGGCTGAGAAATCATAGAATCATTCAAGCTGGAAGGTACTTCCACAGATTGTCTTGTCCAACCCTCCTGCTCAGAGCAGGGTCAGCTACAACATGTTGCTTAAGGCTGTGTCCAGTTGAGTTTTGAGTATCTTCAAACACAGTGGCTTCACAATTGCTATGGAAAACATATTCCACTGTTTCAAAGAAATTCAGAGCCTTAAACGTAAGGACAAAAAAATTTTTTACTTATCTATACCAGAGCTATCTTGCTGTTGATTATGAATTAACCATCACCCTTCTCTGCTCTTTCCCTAAGCCTCTTCCATCCTGGCAAGAGTATTTACTTAAGATTATTTAATATTAATACCACATGTATGGTCAAGCTCAGAAAACCTTTTGAAGGTAATTATTTTAGAAGGCCTTCTGGAAACCGAGGTCTGGGCTGATTTTACCAAAGTTTAATTTTAATCTTCATGGAATGAAGTAAAATAAATAAATTTCTGAAGTATTATGGTTCTCATTCTGTTCTCAGTATCATGGTGTGCCGTGTTTATGTGGCCAGGTGTTGGTAGCAGGGAACTACAGGAGCGGCTTCTATGGGAAGCTGCTAGGAGCTTCCTCCATGTCCAGCAGAGCCAACGCTAGCCAGCTCCAGGATGGACTGACCCATGGCTAGAAAGGCTGAGCCCATCAGGAATGGTGGGAACACCTCTGTGATAATGTATCTGAGAAGGGGAAAAAAAAAAGGTTTTGTTCAGGTGTAATTAGGGGCAGCGAAGAGCAGGGTGAGACCACGTGAGAAGTACAACTCTGCAGATACCAAAATCAGTGAGGGACAGGAGGCGCTCAGGCACTGCAGCCGAGATTCCCCTGCAGCCTGTGGTGCAGCCCGTGGGGAAGCAGCTGTGCCCCTGCAGCCCATGGAGGGCACAGAGGTGCAGAGATCCACCTGCAGCCTCTGGAAGAGACCCACGCTGGAGCAGGTGGATGTCTGAGAGGAGGCTGTGACCCCATGGGAGGCCCCATGCTGGAACAGGCTCCTGGCAGGGACCCGCTGACCCATAGCAAGAAAAGCCCACCCTGGAGCAGATTTCCTGGTCGGACTTGTGACCCTGTGGGGCACCCACACTGGAGCAGGCTGTGCCTGAAGGATTGCCCCCCATAGAAGAGTGACCCATGCTGCAGTAGTTTCTGGAGAACTGTTACTTGTGGGATGAACTCACGTTGGGGAAGTTCATAGAGAAGTCCTATGTCTCCTATGGGAAGAACCTCACGGTAGAGAAGAGGCAGGACTCCTCTCACTGAACAGCAGCAGGAAAAACCTGTGATGAACTGACCATAACTTCCATTCCCATCTCCCTGCACTGCTGGGGGAGAAGAGGTAGAGCTTGGGAAGAAGGGAGGGGCGGGGGAAAGGTGTTTTTTAAGATTTATTTTACTTCTCATTATCCTGCTCTGATTTTGTTGGTAACAAATTAAATTAATATCCATTTGTGTCTGTTTGCCCTTAGGTATTTGGTGAGTGATCTCTCCTGGTCCCTATCTCAACTGATGAACCTTTGTCATATTTTCTCTTCCCTGCCCAGCTGAGAAGGGGAATGACAAATCGGCTTTGGCGGGTGCCTGGCCTCTAGCCAGGGTCAACCCACTACATACAGTTAAGTTTGTAAGGTGCACGTTTATCAAACACTACACTGAAATAAACTCCAAGCATCACCCAACTTACGTTTTACGCCTGTGTGTGAAGATAGAAAAGACTACTGCATAAAATTAAAGCGAAGTCAAAGCCGAACCAGAGGCTCATTGGCAACACAAGCACTACACATTTGCTGTTCTCAGCCAGATAAGTCACATTTGCATCATTTGACAAGTGCAACAGCCAACTTCCTTCCAGTTTCCTTAAACGTTAAAAACGCCCCTTGAAGAAACCTCCTCGAAACCTGGCCCCAAAATTATGCAACCCATTTGAAGGTACCTCCTCATATCCATGAGGTTACCCATGGTACATAATTTCTAAAGCCTCGAAAACTTTAGAATGCATCTGTCATGGATCAACAGCAACTCTCTCCTTAAAAAAAAAAAAAAAATTAATTCTTATTAATTTTTATGACAAGGATGAGAAAACACCTCTAGGCAGGGCTTGGGTTTCAACGCCAATTTCCAATTTTCTACACCCCACAAAATACGACCCCACTCCCGCCCTGGTACTGCTGTTACGTGACTGCCAGCGGCCCCCGGGGAGCGCCGTCCGCGTTCTGCCTGGGGACCGGGGGTCCGGCGCCGCACCCCCCTGCTTTCCGCTGTCCTTGTTGTTCCCAGCAATTCCCGCCGGCAGCCGCGCNTCCCCAGAAATTCCCGCCGGCAGCCCCCCCCAGCGCCGGGGTGACCCGAGGCCGCGCAAGCCGCGGCCCTCGGCCCGAGTCCGCTCCAGAGCGGAGTCCCCGCACCCTAAAAACCCGCACCCTAAAAACCGCTCCCCACCGCGCAGACCCGAGTCCAACCCCGCGGCGGGGGCGCGGAGCCTCCGGCCCGCACTCCGGGGCCGGGCCGGGCCGCGCCGAGGGCCTGGTGGAGCGCGGGGGGGGCTCGCCCGGCATGGAGGGGCCAGGCGGGG
>VZTX01011177.1:0-39280 GCA_013400915.1 Pardalotus punctatus
GGTCTGGAGCACAGGTCTTGTGACAAGCAGCTGAAGGGGTGTCACTCTCTTCAGCAGGAGCCAAAAGCAGTTGCATAGATACAGGCGTGGGAACAACATGGGATGTGCCACATTTCCCTGGAAGCAACAGCAGCTCAGGGACTGGGGAGTATGAGACAGCACTGCATAGAGGATCACAACAGTGTGATTCCACAACATGGGTGGTTTTAAGATCAATGCTGGCATTTGGTAAAAAAGTAGACTAAAGATAAATGGACTTTTTTGAAATTTTACCACGGTAATTTATAAAAGAAAGGTGAAGGACAAAGGACTGGGTTTTGCTTCTTTTTTGTTTAGATGCTTATAACTGGGTCCATGAAGATTCCTGCAAATCAAAGCTACTGTTCCTACTTCTCTTCTTGATGAGGATCTAAAACAAATGGGTTCTGAGGAGATGCTTGTAAGGGAATAATAGGGTAAAATTTCAGGAAGATAATTTTCTCTGAAAAAATAACTAATTATTCAAATTAAAATTAATTCTAAAAGTAACTTTAAAAGAAGGCTCTCTAGCATTCTTTAATGCATGCAAATTTAATTGCAAACATTGTTTTTCTTTCCCTCCATCTCATTTTCCAAGGGACTATCCAATACAGCAATTAAATGAAAAATTTTATTTGAGAATTCTTTGTGCCAATCTAAAGAACACAGACTAGAATCTATGCAATAGCTATCTATTTGGATGACTGAATATTTTGCACAAATGTAAATGACCAGCAAACTCTTTCTAATGAAAGGTGCTACATGGCTGAAGATGGTTGGAATTTTCATTCAAGACATTTCACAAATAAAGAAAATACCAGCAAGAACTACACAAAACCATTGACTATCAAAGAAAAACAAAAGAATGTGGCATCCATCTTTTCAAAAATAAAGTTACATAATCTCTTCACCACAATTCCTAAATGAACTTTAATGGATTGTTATGAACTGGAAATAGGATGCTCAATCTAACCAGCCAGCCTAGTTAGAAAGCATTTGGAGAGCGAAGGTCTTCTTTACATCGTTTGACTGATTCTTGTAAGTATCTTTTAGACTAGATTTTTTTTTTTCTGTCCTGTATGGAAGTCTTTGCAAACTCTTAGGACTGTCAAGCAATCCCCAAGACTCTGTGTGACTTGAGGTAGTAAATATTTCAACAGGAGTTCAGCATTTAGGGCTATGCAGTAAATTTCTTTTGGACTGGCCACTATCTCGGCATCCTCAGCAATCAGTATTACTGGATCAACCCCCCAGATACTTACATAAATTAAGACCTGGATGTTTGAAGACACTTAAAGTAAAACTCGAGTGCTTTGAAGAATCAGGGCCTATAAACTTGTCAGATTTAAGGAAACATTTGACTAAGCTTCTTCAAATAAAAGAACTTGCATTTTAAGAAGCTGAAATTAATGATCCAGAATTAAATATTTGCTTTGGGCTTGCCGATTATCAAGAATAACTGATAAGAACAGTAAATCTGTGTAAGAGTGTGCATGACCAGACAAACTGGAGTGTTCCAATTCTATTATAAAGTGAAACCACTCAAAATCAAGGTGGTTGTTTTTAGAACATCTCTTTGTACGTGCTGCTACTGGCTGTTGCTGCCTTACAGTGACAGTCACCCTTCACTAGCTTAGGAGGGAATCACAGAACCACTTATATATGTTCAAAAAGATGGTGATAGCTAAAATGATTTTTCATGCAGGCATAAAGAGCTACCACTGTCATATCCACAGCTGCATAACAAAGCTAAGCCACTGAGGCTTAACTGGGCATGCCTTTTGCTGAAATAGGCTGGAGGGTGGGGCTATGACATAAGAACTCAGAACCTAAAAAAACCCAGACCACTCTTCTCTGAAGACATATCAGCAGCAAAACACTCACAAATCAAATAATTTCCACAATCAAATATGGGATTGAAATTCATCCTCTGTATTTGCATCAGGTCCATTTGTGAGAAGCAAAAATACTGTTTGTCCTGCTAAATCCAAGTTTCACCCTAGCCCAGCGTCTTTTGGAGGGCAAACACTTTTGATCCTGGTGGGTAACAGACACTTCCACAATTAATTCAACATCTGTTTGCCGCTTTGAGTCACACCTAACAGATGGGCCACATCATCTGGGAAAAAAAAATTAGATGGAAAGGGCACCTCATCAGTTCCCTGACTAAAACACTTCGTGACATATTGCAAATGGCTATTAAAAACGAAGGAACACAGCTGGAGTGGTGGATGTTACCTTTAAATTGTACTGACTGATACTGTGCAGGTAGGAACAAACTCAATCTTTGTTTTGCATCCTGCACCGCAAAGCCATCCCCTTACCCCTCCTCCCTCCCAACCTCACTCTTTTGACCTGGCAAAAAGTGGCAACTTGCTTCCTACCCTCCAGGTAGGAATTCCACCCTCTGTCCAGGAGGTGTGATTGCTGCCTGTATTTCACTATCACGGTACAATCAATCTGATGTCTGGAATGTGCCTAACCTGTTTAAAATATGTCTATGAAAGCTGGTTGATGAAGTTTCCTACTTTGCATGATCAATGAGAGTTGGATTAATGATTTTTGTGACATCAGAATAAATAGATAGCTGGTTTCCAAGCTAACCTTTGTTATGAGCACACACAACTTCAAGCAACTGGGCACAAGAACAATCAAGTATAGCTTAGCTTCTCACATTACCAGTCAACTTTTTTATTCTCAATGTGCTTCATAAACATTAATGATTGCCTGTCAAAATGTAGCTTGTACAAGTGTGATAAAGATTTAATCAGACTGAAGAAAGATTACAATCAGTGTTATCGTGAGCACTTAATGTGACAGAGAGACAGTAGAAGGTTTCTGAACAAGTTCTGCACTATATAAATGCACTCCTATGTGTTAAGTGACAATTTGTCAAAATACCTTAAGTAATTTGTTGTCCTTTCTAGGACCCAACCTTGCAACTCCCAGAATAAGATGGAAAATTACTGAGCTTGAGAAATGGTACTTTATCCAAGGGACAGGACATAAAAGCCAATGATAACTTGGCTTTTTGTCAAGAGACTTATTTTTAAAAAAAGGGATTCTAGGCAGTTCCAATCAGGGGCCTAAAGAGTTGCTGAGTTTCATCAGCTTTAGCTCTGTGCCTACAATTAATTTTATAATTGTTCCTTTCCGCCTTCCCCAGACTGGTCTGTTATAGACAGCAGAACACAGAACAGGCACTCAGGCCACTCCAGACAGCTCCTTGTGCATGCATGACTCACCTGGACACTGCTTGTACTGCTCTCTCTCAACCAAAATTACAACACAGAGCACAAGGAAGTATCGCAATGCTGTGTTCAGTCAGTGCAATTCCAAGAAGAATTTACCATACAGCAATAGAAAAGGGCTAAGTGAGGTTTTCCATTGTGGTGATATCTGTTGCCTAGATACCCTTCTTCAGCAATATGCTCAGCAAACCAAGCATTCATAAGCAAACAATTTTATCCTTAATGTTTTGCAGAGGAATATTCAAAGTCCCTATAAGAGCAGAAGCATTAAATCCCCCATGAATAGTTTCCTGAAAAGCTGTAGAACAGTGGTTGTGAGTTCTTCCTTTGCACCATGTTAGGGAAAATGCCACCAAAAAACACATCCACAACTTCGAGAGAACTAATCCTTCTATTGGCACCGTGACTCCCCCACCTTAGTTAGTCACTGCTTCCAGTAAAGACACCGTGCTGCACCAGAACAGTTCTAAAATGAAATGTAAAAATTTTAACATTTAAAGACATTTTGTTGGTTGCAGCTTCATTAAAAAAAATCCTAAGCCACAGCAGGATACTGAGGCAAGACAAAATAAGTGAGGACGTGCAAGATTTCCTGCTGATGATGCAGTACCTGCAGAGAAATAAACCTCTCACTCCAAGCCTGTGCATCCTCACACTGCTAAAGAACTTGGGTAGGAAAAACTGCTAGTAGTTACCATGGTTTGTAAATAGCTTCTTTTCAGTAATTATTTTGGAAGCTAAGAAATTCTATGTCCACATTTTGGTTGATAGAGTTGATGTAAGCAAAAGCAGCACACCTCGAAGGTAGCATGATTTGATTTTGCCTTTTAGTTCTGCAATCCCATAAAAGAGGATTTATAAACAGTTGTCTGTTCTATGCACATTTCAAGGAAATTTTCTCTTTAACTAGCTTTTATTTGGTCCTACATACAGGGAAGCATTGGTGGTTGAAGCATGCCAGGAACGCTCTTTAAGTATGTCTTTGATTAGTTTTGTCTGAAAGGAATTCAGGGAGCTCTGCAATAAAAACTACAGGTGGGTAAGTGGGGGTGATTGAGAATTCTGCTTCAGGAGTGATCTCCTGATCTAAACTAACTCAGGACCTGGATGCAGTTACTTTGGCTTTGACTGATTGCAGCAGGAAAGCAGCACCTTTTCTTTGTCCAAACATACACTGAGCAAGTTGAAATGTCAGCACCTTGACTCTGCAAGAGCTACAGGACAGCTCAAGTCCTCTGTTCTCTCTTGTCATGCCAGAAACAGCCTCAGGATGGGGGTGGGGGAGGGGGGGGGGTGAAGTTCTAATAGGATCTGTATGGAAGATCTTCATTGTTTCTCCCAGCACCAGTTTTAGACAGTCACATTTTCTTCAGTTGCAGAAAGAACCTGGAAAACAATTTCCTCATCCCTTTGGATATGAGTTACTAACAGGCAGATAGGGCCCAAGATATTCAAGAACATGAGAAAAAAAGTCCAACCCTAGGGTGGGGTGATTGTATTGTGGGGTTTTTTGTTGGTTGTTGTTGTTTGTTTGTTTTTAACTGAGCAATTATTTGCAGTTCCCTTTTGCAAGGTGAAAAAATTAGATCCAAATGTCAGTTTTCAAGTTTAATGAGAATGTGGTTTAATGAGAATGCAGTATTTCAGAACAATATATAATTTGAATTTATATACTTAGTAAGGAAGCAAAAAAAGTTCTGAAAACAGGTCAAGGAAAATAAGGGGGTGGGAGAAGAAGACTAGAAAAAGTTGTTGTAATTGTTTTACAGTTTGCTGGAATTAAAAAAGAGTGGTCACAACTATGCAAGAAACTTGGCATGGATAAATTTTCAGAAACCAATTCTTCTTATTCTGAAAAGAAAGGTCTGAGTACAGTAACTTCTAACAAAGCCAGACTCGAGTAACAGCAGAGTTGCCCTTTTTATAGCATCTGTGCCAACTCCATTATTTGTTTTACATCATAATGATGTGACAAGGCTGATTTGTACTTCCCTTGGCTTTAACAACAATAGTAGTAAACTGATAAAGCTTAAGAATAAAGTAGCTTATTAGCACTGGCAGCTTTAGCCAGCAAATATCATAAAAAGGACTTAAATCAGAAATTGCATCTGCACCCCTTGCTTCTGGCTGATAACAGCAAAATACAGGATACCAACAAATCAACCACATCAATCACCAACTCTGCAAAAACTTGCAAGGAGCAAGATTAGTACAGACATGACACAAAATCTGTCAATACTGAGCCTGTTATCCCTATCACACACATATAAGGTATCATCTCTATTAAAAGGTATGGGAGAGCTTGTCAAATTGAGAGAGGTATGAGAGAGGTGTCAAAATTGAAAAGCTGAACATAAACCACTTCTCATGACAGAGTTTACTAAATACCTGAAGCCTCAACTGTGTCATACTCTGCCCCACACTATTCAAAGAAATGTGCAAGTGAAATAACAGCAAGCTCAAAAGAATAACACTCTCCCCTGGGGAGAATATTGGATGCCTGGAGCACTTGCTTTTTGTCCCTCGGGATGATGCCCAGGAGAAAGCCAAACACTGTAGAGGATGAGCAGTACTGCTTGGCAGAGAGCAAACATAGACCTGACCAAGCTTTCACAAAAGCTTTCCATGTCACAAGGCTGGTGATTGTGTCCCAGCAGCCCAAAGTCTTAGCAACACCTTGATTCTTCCACTTCACTTGCCCAAAAAATCTACTGCACTTTTTAAATACAACTGCATTCTGTACTATATTTTATTCAAAATTACAGTTGTGCCTGAAGGCACACACCTCAGCATGGAACCACAAGAAATTGCTTCAAGGCAAAGTTGGCATTTAATTAATATTACATGCATTAATAAGATATTCCTTTGGCCATCCTAAACACAGAGAGGTCAGATGTTCAGGAACAATCTCAATTTCAGCACCTGAAAAGCAACACACAGCTTGCCTTTTTTTTTTTTTTTTGACAGAAGTTATGTAGTACCAAGTTTCAAACTGTGTGCTTACCAAATAAAGCTAAACATGGTATGAGAAGTTTGATGTTTGACTTGGGACAGGAAAAGCAGTTGAGAGAGGTGGAGAGCAGCTGCATTTCAAAGGGAAATCCTGATCTACAGTCCTCGAAGGAACAAAGGGACACAACCTGAGCTCCAGCTTGCTTATCTAATAACTGCAAGATGAAAAACAAAGCCCTGTTGCATGTGATAAGGTACTGCATATTTTCTCTTTTATGTATCAATTGCATTCAACAATGAATACATACAGGGTATCAAACAGTGGATTCTCAAAAGCTCAATTAAAAACACCATTAAAAAAAAACCTGACCTTTAAACTGGGGATTTGACCAAAATCTGACCTGCACATGGCAACAACAGGTTGCAGAGTTATTGCTCCAATGCACTAAGCTCTTATATACTGTTAAAAGGGATGCAGAGTAAGCTCAGACTTGGAATCATTGAAGCGCCCTAGCACAAAAGTTCAAATTCCAACCAGGCTGACTCAGTCCTTCCGCCTTCCAAAGTACATAAATCTAATTCCATCCAGTTTAACTGTGAAAGGAACTCTAAAAAGCAGGGGTCCTCCACCCTGCTGTGTCAAAACTGAGGATTCCCTCTCCTATGGTATTTTCAGCCATTCTTCATGCAAGAACCGACTGGCAGGCTCCCTGTTGGATCCAGCCATCAGAAGGTTTCTTGTTGATATTAAACATGTTGCTTTGAGAGCCCAATATCAATTTATATAAATACAAATTACCTGGTGCAGCAATTTACAGTTAGTGTGACATAGCTCCAAAAACAGGTGACGTAAAAAATCCCAAACTGCATTTTAAGATGCATAACCTAAAACACTGTAGAACAGTGGCACCAAATCCAGAGTTAAAAGTTACTGTTTGTTTTCTTACAAATACTTTGCTTACAAAGAAGTGTTCTAGAATGGTAGTAGTATTCAGGATACACCAAATTTGCAGACAATTTACAGGCAGAATTGTTTGGCCAATGTCCATGATGCAGTCACTAAGGATTTACTGTAACTGTTCTACCTTCAGTAGGAGGTGTGGGAAAGCCAATGATCTTCATTAACATCAGAAAAAGCAAGGCAGCATCACAAACAAAATGTAGAAAATGTACTTATATTAAATATTTTCATTATCTTTTTTCCATCAAGTGGTTTTTGCAACTATCAGCTGATGCTGACCAGACCCAGATCTCCCTAACTCCACCGAGGTTCTTCCGACAGAAACTCATTTCCAGCATTTTTGCATCTCTAGCAAGGAAGTAAGGCAATAGATCTAGAGAGACAATCACTTCAGAGCCAACTAACAGAAGTGCAGAAAAGATAATTATGTGCTCAATTGAAGCATTCCAGCAAGTAAGGAGGGAAAAGAAAAAAAAAAAGAAAGAAGTAGTTGGTGCAAGATAAACAGGTAGAAGTGTTTCTGAGAGAACAGTTGTTTGAGATTTTATCCTGTGATGATAAAGAAATGAGTCATCATCCATCACTATGACTAAACTCTAAAGTTAAACCATTTGATGTGGTAACTTAAAACCACATTCAGTTTTAGATTCTTTTCTAACCTACATCAAAGAACAGGAACTTTCAATAATTCTCATTAAACACCACAGATTTACACAGGTACTCTGGTACTTTGGCTCTTGAAGAGCTATTTTCTCTGCTTTGGGAGAGCTTTATGAAGTATCTCACGGAAAAGGTAATGATCTACTTGGGAAAATGACACACACAGGGCAAAATAACCTCCCAAACATTATCCAGCAGGCCACAGCACAAAAGGCAACAAATCAGCTTCAAAGAGTCCTGTCAAATGTTGTAATCATATACACCACTTTAATAGCTATGGTTATTAAAGCAGTGCAAATAGTGACAACTGCACTTAAGATGTGTTCAGCATTATGAGATGACATTTTTATTAATTTAAATGGTGTATAAGCATCAAATTACATGTTCAGAGTGTCTAGTGGCCTCTTCATAATACTATGCAGGTTTCAAAACTAAAATGCTTCAGAGGAAGGTGTAAGAAATTTCAAGGGAACTCTGCTTCTAGTATGAAAAGATATACTCCTTTTTTGTAGATTACAAGGGAGTTTTTAGCCCTATGAGTATATAGTGGTCACCATGCCCCTTTCCACACCTTCCAGAAAAAAAAGACCATTCAAGGAGAAACCCAAGGCAGAAGAATGACTTTGAACAGAAAGTTATTAACAACTTCTTTGTGAACATTATAAACTCATATCTTACAGTTTCTGGAAAGTGAATAGATCCTCCATAGTTGCAAATTATCCGAGGTACCACAGGAAAGACTACTCTGAAATAGTAACTCAAATAATTCTGAAAAAACTGACTGAAAATGGCAATGGTATTTTTTGCAAACTTATCCCATATAGCTTATAAACATCTTGGCATATTGAGTCTTGGTAAGGTTGAAAAGCCAGCATTTCCCTGAATTCCAGTTACTCAAAGGTTAAAGATAAACCTTCCCAGTCCCCCTTTTCCAGTTGCCTCGATTTCTGAGAAAGATGATAAAAATGCATAGACATATTAATATTATATCCTATGACCCCAGTAGTGTGATGCAGACTCCAAGTGGATGCAGAGGATAACTTGCAGAAAGATGGCATGACGACATCTAAAGAGCACATGCAGGTCACTCACTAAAGCAGCATTTCTTAAGGAAAATAGTTACTTACAGAATCTTTAGATTAAAGCAATGCTTCAGAAATGTATTGCCTACATTTCAGCAATGTGAAACAAGAAACATGTTCCCAGGTAAGATGTATTTTGTGACACTTTTCACTGATAATGTTTTGCAACCTAAACCCAGGAGGAGGAACTTAAGGCTAGTCTGAACAAGATGTAACCTATGCAGACAGTATCTCAGGAGAATGCAGTACACACTGACTCATAAAAGCAACCCTTTCAAGCTTGAGGCATCTTAAATTGATAGAAGTGTGCTGCAGTTACCATTTCTTGTCAAGCTGACTGTTTTGGCATTCAGTATCAATGAAATCTTTGAAGAAACTGGACTAGTACTATGCCTCCACTGTATAAATTTTTGGAAATAAATGCATTGAAGTGGTATAATCACTTACATGCTCAAAAAAACCCTCTTCATTTGATCTGAAAATAATCTGGCCTGTTTCTCAGCATAAGCTTGGTATCTCTTAACAGTTAATCCTGTATGCATTTGCTAGCTAAAGGGCTAAAAGGAGGCTGACTACTTCAAGGTTTGATGTTAGGTCTATCCTTTAAAGGCCAGCATTTCAAGTGCTGAGGGTTTTACAGCACCAACTGAGCCGTGCTGCAAGATAAGCACCTCTTCTGGTCTTACTGAATGCAGCCACACTTCAGGCCTGTTAACAAAACCGCTACATTCATGCAGCACTGGCTTTTTTCACTACCCTCCCTCTAACTTTGCAGTTCATCTTCTACAACTCCTTGCTGTCCCAATGTTAATTCTTACCTAATTAGATTGAATTTGCTGTATTTTAACAAGCATATTTCTTCTGTTGCTGCTCCTTTCTAGCTACAAAGTTAACACTGTTCTGTGGAATCTAAAACTCTTTCCCTAACATATATAGACAAAATGTCATAGTTCATATACATTTAAAAGAAATCAAATTACTGCATCACAATTAACAAGCTTAAAATATATTTTAGTCTGAAGATGATTCTCTGAGAAAAACCATTCAGATAATTAAAAATAATGCTGAATTTTGTTCAATGGCCTGGAAGTTATTTTTCAGGCCCTTCCCAAACTGGAGCTATAGTCCCCCACAAGACATTTCCTTATATACTCTAGCTACAATCAGATGTGCAGTGTGCAGATCCAGGGAATAGGAAAAGCTTACTGGACAGTGGCCTTTGGTCTTCAGTGACCCCTGGTATCCAAGTCAAGACACAGAAGCAGACTTGCCTGTCCAGGATATCAGACCTAAAGTTTTCTCTACAGGGCAAACAGAAAATTTTGAAGCATTCAAATCCTTCAGAGAACCAAAAGGCTGATCATTTTCTAACTGAAGAAACCTACTTGTGTATAACCTATCAAAAATAACCCACATCTAGAAGGTAACAGAAGCCAAAGCACCAGTTTAAACACATATCCAGCATTATTCAGTCCAGAAGCTTTTGACAAACCCAGCTGAAAGCACTTGTTCCAAAATTCTCAGGTTGGTGGAGCTGGAGGGAGGGAACAAAACAGCAAGAGAAAGCTTTTGGGCACTCACAGTACTACTGCATTTCTGAGGGGATCCAAACCTTCTGCTGTGCACAAGACTGGGGCTGAAGTACCCCTTCTGTGACCTGCTCAGCTTTGCTTTGCAGTTTGTCAAAAACCCAGTTTTAGGTATAACCACCTCATCTGGATTTTGCTTTTTTGGAAACTGGTCATCTTAAAGTTAACTGCCTTATTATGAGAGAAGTTTAAAAATACTACTTAAAATAATAGCTATTTTCTATAAATTCTATTCTATGTCAAAAGCAGAAATTATTTGCAGCAAGTTTTTTTTTTTTTAATTATTATTGAATGTTAACACAGCCATCCAAAGAAATCTCTCTTCATCTTCTTGTGGAGGGTGAGGAGGCAATGCACAGAAAATAGATAGAATAAAATGGTTATTTCTTAAATTTATTTGCAGCATGGTAACTTAAAGACTGGTGCACATAGTATTAGAAGTCTTGAAATTATGTTTACATACCAAAATGTTAGTGAGAAGTTACTTGTACCTGTATCCTGAAGTGGCTAATTGAAATTGATTCAGGTAAGAAACATGTATAGCTTATTTTAAACATTCACTTCAAATCGCAATAATGTCAAATACAAGGTACTTGATAAGCCAATTTTATTTTCAAGTTTAAGTCATAAGATCTTTCTAGTGTAATTTTAAGTTTTTTCCACATAAAAGTATTTTAAAAACCCATGGTGAATTATACATGGAATCTTCAATGTTAAAGGGTTCTGCTCAGCAACACCCCTTCTCCTGGATTTCAAACCTGTATTTTCTTTATTACAAATGAATTATTTTATTACAGGTTTGTGAAAAGATACTAAATCAAAATCAACATTTCTTTTTATCCATTGTGTCAATGTTTAAACTTGACTATACTATTCAGTGATGCACAGTAATGTGCTATTAAAACATATAAAAGGCAAAGGAGCAAACATTTATCAAATAAAAAAATGGGTAACATCACGCAGTGAAGAGGGATGCTGTAACAGAAGGGTCTACAGTAAAATATCTACAGAAAGCTACTCAGTGCTACTACCTCTGCAGAGCCTGAACCACATTCTGAAGACACTAAATAAACTCAAAACTGGGCTTCTTGCATAGCTTCTTCATCAGAAGGTTGTCACCAAATAGTGCTAAAGTACAGTGAATTGTCCAAAATATTCAAGTAATAAACCAGAAGAATTGTAACAATGTAAATCCAACAGCCTTTTTCTTATCACATTGCACTCCACGTTTTCCTCCCTTTTCACTCTTTTGGCACAAGTTTTTTGGGCTAGGGGTGGTGTCAATTTCTTGATTTCATTTCTGTTACCAGTTTCTAAAGCCATTTAAATACAACAAAGTAAAAAAGGGACAGCAAACAAGGTACAGTACTTCCAAAAGTGAATTTTGCATCTGTGTGGAATCAGCAGACTACAAAAATATTTTGGAATAGGTGGGAGACTTGTGTTACTGGGTGGCAAGAACAAGAAAAATCAAGTGAAACAGAACTTAAAAGCAGGCTAACAACTGAGATTGGCCTCATTAAAGCAAATCCTATTAAATGCCTTAACAACTTAAAGCTAGGCAAGGAAAGCATCTTCCGCTAACAGCATTACTGCTGTGACCCACAACTAGGAGCATACCTCATGCCAGTGTCCAACTTTTCTTCACTTGATAATTCTTACCCTTGTCAGAAGAAAGAGGGACGTGTAGTGATACCTGAAAACTGCATTTGCAGACGGCCACACATCTCAAAAACTAGGTGGACACTATGGGAACCAGTAATTGCAACTCATGCTTCTTAGGATGCATACTGACAACTAAATACAACTTATGGTTTTCAAAACTGATTTCACATAAAAAATTATTTTACTAGAAGATCTGTTTGCAAGCTGAACTACAAAATTTGTCTAAGTAATTGGAAAATGCCATTTTCCCTGCAAGACACATCTGCCATTGCAATTAAAAATGCCATTTTGCCTGCAAGACACATCTGTCATTGCAATTGAAAAATGCTTTCTAATTAACTATAGTAACACTAGCATAAGACAAACACATTTTAAGTTGTGTATCTTCCTTATAGCATGCCTACTTTGACCAGGAATTCTAATTGTGAATCTGAAGTGAATTTCCTTACTAATCCGATTTTGTCCTGCATCACAATGCCCTGTCAGAAAGTGCTCAGTATGATAGCTCTAAAAGATACCCACCAGAAAGCAAAAAAAAGCCCCACAGACAAAGGGGCAACCCCTTTGAAATGAGAACTTTGTTTAATAACATAGATTCTTTTCATAAAACTACTAGTGTGGCATTGCCGAAATGCACACATCTCAGACATTTGGGTTGAGAATTACTTCATCAGAAGACAAAATGAAAGACTGGGTGTCTTTTCATTTGATAAATATGACATTTTAAGGGCATGAGTCTTCTTTTGAAAAGGAAAAAAAAAGATCTCAAAACAGACAAATTAAAATCCACTGCTGTGTTACTATGGTGTAACTTCAGCATTTTTTGAGGGAATTTCTAGCACAAAGAGAAATCTCTTCCTACTTCTTATAATAGTGAAGAATCTTGAACTGTCCCTCAAAAATTAATTCTTCAGAAATTTCTTTTTATTACTTTAGAACTACCCAATCAAGGTAACATATTTAAAATAACTTCTAAATAAAACAACTTAGAAAAGCCAGACTGCAGATAGCATCCAAATTGTTTTGATTCTACAAAACAAGAACAGTGGACCTTCATTGAAGTATTTCACACACATTTGCTAAAGACAGTCATCCCTCTCTCTCCAGCCTACTGGGGCAATTACATGCAACTTCTAAAAGCAAGCAGTTCAGCTTTACCAAGGAAATTATGATTGTCACAATGCAACAGAATATTAAGGCCAGTGAATAAAAATGAATAGTTATAAATAACACAAATGTCTACTACAGTCTGCTTTTTCAAATAGAATCAGAACAAAAGCACAACAATTCTGTAGTGTACCAAGTGTATATTTCAATTTACTGTAATGCAGTCTAACAACAAATTTGGTCATAATTTACCAGATATACATAAATGATTTAAGTAGTAAAAGAAGATTCAGTTCCAAGAGAATA
Organism: Pardalotus punctatus; assembly: GCA_013400915.1. Taxonomy (NCBI): domain Eukaryota; kingdom Metazoa; phylum Chordata; class Aves; order Passeriformes; family Pardalotidae; genus Pardalotus; species Pardalotus punctatus. The sequence continues at coordinate 13,592 of VZTX01011177.1, forward strand.
AGTTCATACCTTGAGGAAAAAAAATCCCAACAAAAGAAAAAAAAAAAGGAAAATACATTAAGAATGTAGAGCCAGGTCCAGTTTCTAAGCATTAAGTGAGCAGTATTCTAATAAAGCAGATTTAGGTGAATTTCAGATATATATATATATTTATATATATAGACAGATCTACCAATTGTAAACTATGGTTTTAAAAGGGATAAATGGGATGGAAAAATCTTTATGCTATACTTACATATTCACAAAGCAGAACATTACTTTAACGTTTAAAATACTTTTTCATTCATATCATCTTTGCCCAACTAATTTCTACTTTGGACCCCACCAGAATTACACATACTCATTTCAGTCTAGAACAATGAGAATAAAATGTATTCTTCAGTGTAAAAAAAGGCACCCCACCCTCCCCACCCTCCCCAAAAAAACTATTCATGTCAGGTTTACAATGATGTGGAAACTAACAATGAAACAAGTGGATGATAAAAAAAGCATTTTAATTCCCATATAACTGTAGTTCAAACTTATCATCTCAGTTTCAATCAGCAAAAACAATGTCTTAACATTATGTTACTGTTCTATGGACAACAGTAAAGCTTGTCTCTTTAAATACATACCAACTTTGATCAGATGGAGCACCATTAAGATTCTGTCTCTCAAAGAATAATTCAAAGTTATCCACACAACTACCATAATTTAGTTACCTGATATAAAATAGGAAAAAATATACTCATTTTAAAATTAAACAAAGTTGAAAAATATGGTGACCCTCAATTGTTTGTTATACAGTACTGTCACACTGGCCTAGCTATGTGTCATGACAAATGCTCTGTATATTTATTCACTGTGACATAATAGTACATCAGACTTATTGTTCCAATGATTGCCTGAATTCATTGGCATTAGGCTAGACAACACAGAGGAGTTTAAGGTGAAGGTGTAATGCCCTCCCGTCCCTATGAAAAGGGGCCTGAAATCATTGGTACAATATTACAAGCGTAGGAAAAAAACCCCAAAATCTATGTGGCTACAAAAATTCAAGTTTCAATGCCTCCTAGAAAATCTGAAACAAAGAGCATAGGGAGCATATCCTCCTGAAAAGCAGACAACTCAAAGAGCATTATTTTGCTTTGGACTTTTTGTTTTTCTTTAAAAAAAAATTCCAGCAAATGAGCAAGTTAAATGTAATTTGTTTATATTATATACTAACAACAACCCATGAAGTACAAAAGAATAAAAAAAAGTTTGTGTTCAATGATGAACGATGGGCACAACAGCCTAGTGTCCAATTCACATCACATTCCATTCATTCAAATTCAATGAATTTGAATTTTTTTATCATCAAACTATCCAAAAAACGGACAAGTAAGAAATTATTGACCAAAAAGTTGTTTTAATATGACACTTTCTCCATTCCTTGTATTTTTATTCTGTGGGACTGGGGTATACATCAGGGAAACCAAAAAATTCTGAGAGAAGGGGGGCCTTAGAGGGAAGAAATATTATTACATCAGATACCTTTTAGCATGACTGTCTCTTTTGACTAAGTGGCACAAGAGTTACTCATGCTCTGATCAGTCTATTGTTTTCATTACTGGTCATTTGTTCTGCATTTTCATTTTGAAACTGATGAATTAACAACAACCTTCTTTAAAAACAGACATTAAATTAATGCCATTAACAACTTGTCCAGTGCTTATCACCCATAGCACCTGCCAGCACAGAGCCAAAAGTTTTCAACCCAAATTTCATTATGGTGTTGGCAATATCTGTGACACGTATTTAAATGATTGGCTTTCGCCTACCAGATTAGGGGGGAGGTAAGGTTTGTATGGCAAAGACATGCTTGTGGAAAAGAAGAGCCACTAGCTCAAATTAGCTTCACTGACTCACTGACAAAAGTACGAGTGGATTTGGGAAAGCTGTCTTTGTATTTCCATACCAAGTTACAATTTTCTTCATTCATGTTAACAGATACATGAATGTGTAACATAATTACAGTTACTACCATGTCTGAATAGGACCCAAGTAGCTATAGCCTATAAATAATAAAAAATACATTTTTCTTTTGATAACTGACTGTAGATGTGAGGACTCTGTATAATTCAACCAAATGGTTGTATGCTGTACAGTCCTGTGCAAATATCATAAAAAAATTAATAATCCTTTTTTTGCTATAAGGCTTTGACCCTACATTTTTCACAGCAACATTAACTACCATCCAGCCTGTACCATATTTTGCAAGCCTTCAGTCCAAAAATTCAAACAGTCAATCCATACAGTGTCCATTTGCAGCACCCTGAAGTCATATGCTCTGTCAGTCATCTAAAGGCATACAAACTTCCCCGGCTTCATCCCATCGAGACTGGTCATTCTGTTCTTCTACATCATCACCAAGCTCCTCATCACCTTCTCCCACTTCATTTTCTTCGTATTCTTCATCCCTAGGGAAATCTGTGTCCTGCACTTGGTCTGCTCCCTCTTGCCCTCCAGGCTGAGATTTATCTGCACAGTCTACACAAACTCCATAACGTCGTGATCCATGTCTTATTCCAACGCTGGCTGCTAGCATGAAAATCTTCTTACACACCATACATTTATACTTTTTATCTTTTTTATGCACCTATGGAAGAGAAATTTTAACAGCTGAAAATATGCATATCAGGTTACATTTGCATACAGTTCTAGAAAACTATTAATAATAACAGTAATAATTACTAATATAAAAATTCCTATTTTTAACTTTTCCAAAAGCTACTCAACACTGCTCAGAGTAAGGAAGGACTGCTGGAGATCTGTTTATGTATTTCTCAACAGACATGAGCTCTTGCCCACAACCAAACTACCTCTCTGGAGCTCAGCATATCGCCTGCTCTGTATGCAGGTGAGTGTTCAGTTCACGACTACTCACACTACAGAACAAGACTCAGAAGCAATGAGAGCAGTGTAAACCCTTACACTGCATGCAGGATAACATCTCAATTAGAAAATTGCTTTTACAATTTTAAATCCTAGAAATTTTAAGAACAAGCAACAGTTATTAAATTCTGTGTGAATTCAAAGAGCAAAATTATTCTGTGACTTCTCCCTCTCAACATCAACTTTCCAGGTCCCTTTGGTAAATTTTTTTGTCCCATATTTGAGCCTGTGTGTAAAATTAGAAGGCTGTTGTTGACTAACCATAAATTTTGATCTTGAATTTGAATTTGGAAGTGTGTTGCTTATACAAGTAACTGAATTCAGTAACCACGTATATTAGTTATTATCTAGGAAAAAAATAAGTTGAAGACTTCCTTCTTCTGTCTGGTGTCCCTACAAGAGATTACAACTATGTGCTTAAACATCTCATTTGAGATCCCATTGAAAAAGCTGCCATTTTAGATAAAACAGAAACTACCACCCAGATGAGGGGAAAAAAAATTAGGTCAAGATACCAATAGTTACTTCAGTTCTGCTGTACAGTCTGTACAGCTGATACACATATTTTCCTCAGCCTTTAGACTTGTTATGATAATACTTCACACAAAGCAGCAAGTTTGAGGTTTGTTGAACTGAAAGGGGAAGGGAGGGGGAAAAAAAAATCCAGAAAGAGAAAAAATGTGTTCTGACTTCATCAGGGAAAGGACACTTCAGTTAAAGCACAGAACACTGCACTGAGCTCACTCCGTAGCTATTTTCACACTGACTTCATCTCCTTTCCTGGAGGGAAAAAAATCTTCAGCTACAAGTCCTGGTCAGGTACTGCTGGACAGAAAACTGAAATCTCACTCTGCTCTTCCTGGTAGACCAACTAACTCCCACTGTTGCTATCTTCTCTGGTGAGCCCTAAAGGAAGGAGCAGCTGCTGGGCATGGCCACCAATGAGGCAATAATACTACAAATTCTCTCAGCCTTTATTCATATAAGAGATGCTCCATCCCTCCAATCATTTTCATAGCCCTCCTCTGGAATAGCTTCAACAGTTCCATGTCCTTCCAGCGCTGGGGACCCCAGAGCTGGATGCAGTGCTCCAGGTGGGGTCTCATGAGGGGCAGAAGGCCCTTTCTCACCCTGCTGTCATGCTGCTTTTGATGCAGTCCAGGATACACCTGGCTTTCTGGGATGCAAGAGCACATTGCCAGCTCATGTCCAGCCTCTCACCCGCCAGCACCCCAAGCCCTTCCTGGCACGGCTGCTTCTGACACATTCATCCAAGAGCCTGTAGTGATACCGAGAATTGCCCCAGCCCAGGTGCAGCACACTGGATGAGTGCAATTTACCCCACTCCATGTACTAACCTATCCTGCCTATCTACAAAACATCTTGCACAATGAGGCAGTTTTAAAAATCACAGCTTGGAGAAATGTTGTTACTTTCTCACCACCAATATGATCTTGCTTTTATTACTGCTCTAAAACATACCTTGGATTTTATACAGCATGTATTAAAATGAAATCTTAATTTCCTTATAGATTAGATACAAAGTACCTACAAAATAGCCAAGACAGATACTACTTTCTCTGGATTCTCAGATAAACAAATACTCAAGTCAAATCCTGAGTTATGCAACGTGCACAGGACAGGGTAAGATGAACTGCTGGTTATGGTCCTGGTAGAATGCAAGTCAGATGTTTACTTACTGCATCAGATGTTTTTCATTCTTCCCTAATCTTAAAGCAGATACTATTCTATAGCTTTGTCTAGTTCTGAAATAAATATTTCAGAACTACCCCAAGGTATTGTGCAATTGCTGAATTAACAGGGTGCCCTCACAGAAAATGGTGATGCAGCATTATAGACCAAGATGTGCTGTTCTACTGCAGTAAAGCTAAGCCAAAACTGCTTTTCATTATCTACAGAATACTTATATACACTGCATCCCTTTATCACATCACTTTCAAAATCTTGAAATTACTCTCATTGACACTGCATTTTCCATAAAGAAAACAAGAGGTACAGTTATCACAAAGAGATGTTTATCTTCATCCGTTTTAGATTAAGGCAAGACAATTTACATTATGACAAATCAGAGAACAGTTTCTTCCAACTACCAAAACACCTGAAAAACTCCATAAAACCCTACTCGTACATGTGCATACATATACATGTACACTTGAGATTACCTACCAAGGAATGTCTCTTTACATGCTCTCTTCGTGTAAACAGCTTCCCACAGATGTCACAACTGAAAGATCTCACGCCTGTGTGAATGAGCAAGTGTCTCTTTAGTGTTCTTCTGTATTTGGCTACATAATTACAGTGCGGACACTTCAACTTGTTCATGATTAAAGCAGAGGAATCGCCTACAAGATAATAAACCATCAGGAGAAAAGATGAAACACACACAAAAAAAGTTCAGTATGTTCTGCCTGGTGCACAAAAATAAACAGGTGCCAAAACAATAAAGCAAAACACATGACTTTTCATCATCCAAATCAGGACAATGTCTGCCTGCAGAAATCACAAATGCTGGTAAGTTCTGCATATACAATTCTACTAGAAAAATATCTACTTGTAACCAAGGCATTTTTACCACAGAAGTCTTATTTCATTAATTGGAGTAAGTTAACTACAATTTACCAATGTTCCATTTTCCTAGAGGTCAGTTATACCAGGAAACACTTTCTATCGAATTAGAAACCCTCTAACTCTGCAGCATTTAGACAGTTGCAATCTTCTCTCCCAATATTCTATTTAGAATTAAACACAGGAACCGTCCGCCACGATCTGACTGGACAAATTATTAAAAAGAAAGTAACTCATTTAGAATGAATATTGACAAAAAGAGTAGGACACTAAGAGGTAGCAAAATTCTGAAATTCTCAAAAAGGAAGATATTGGGTCAGACTTTACCTATTTTTTACTTTGATCTAACTTTATAAAAAATAAAAAGAGCAGTAAAAACTTCTGGAAGTAGCAATATCTCACTTCTTTCTGATGGGAGAGAACTCTCTGCATAGTTTGCTCAAAGGCTATACACAAAACAGGTTTACTACAGCTGCCTGTTACTGCATGAAAAAGAAGAACAGAGGATGCTACGAAGGATACTAGGATACTAGGAGAAGGCTGCACAGGAATAGAAGGATGATTTTGACAATAGCATACTGACTCAGCTTACTATAGGTGAGAATTTATGAACATAATCATAACCATCTAGAAGCATCCAAAAAGCACTGGCTAAGTCTAAATGATTATGTGCAAGTTTCTAATGTTCAGGCCAGCAGGAAGAAAACATAAGTAACTGTGTGTTATGCACACATGCCCACAGGCCTGTATCTAGAATTGCCTCCTTTGAGCTTCAAAATCCATCATAACATGGAAGTAATATTTTTGCAATATTCACAACTTTGCATTGGTATATTGGAGCACTCATGAGCTGCTTGTCAACATAATGCCACATAATGGCTTACATGAAGAAAAATAAGCCCTATACAGGCAGACATCTGGGCTGTAAGATAAATGGGAATGTAATGGTTTAAGAACAGGCAGACCTCTTAAGACTCGGGTTCTAATTCCTTGACTTCTAGCAAATTTCACCTTCTATGACCAAATTTCTTCCACTGTAAACCCCAAAATATTTAAAATAAACCACATCCCAGTAACAACTCAAAGTTACAGAGAACAGGTAAGCATTACTATTACTCAGTCCTTGATATCTTCTTTTTACTGAAGACTTTATGTACTGTAAGGATCTAGCAACAATTGTTTTAAATGTGGTAGTGTTTTCAGAGAAAAATAATTTCAGATAATTGCTTGCTTGAACTAACAGAAGAAGGCTCAATTACAGCTGCACTGAACTAAAAACATTTATTGCAATGAAGTTTTTATTTTTAAGAGCAAGACATATGCTGAGATCGCCTTTAAAAATTACATTTAGTTCCATATCTTCACCATTCAAGTGTTCAATTTCAAAGGCCATTTATCTGTATTTAGCTTAGTAAAGGAGGGGAAGCTATCAGGTCATTAAAGACCTCAGGTATCTTCACACTCAGTCACAATACAAGAACTAATATAAATCACATTCTGTTTTTACTCTTCCATATATTTGAATTCCCTTTCCTCCTTCCAAGGAAGTACTACTATTTACATTATCCAAAAAGACAAATGATATGGAAAAAAGATTAAATGTTTACATAATCTCATAAACCTCTAAACAAATGAATTGAATATTACAAGCAGTGACACAAAAGATAAAGAACCCCTATCAGAGGAAAAAAAAACCCAACTACTCTCCATCAGATACACTCACCATTTTCCCAAGCTTCTTTTGGCCAAGATTCTGGCAGCAATCCATACTTGAAATCACTTGAAGTACCCGGTAGCAGTCCATACTTGAAGTCACTTGAAGTACCCGGCAGCAATCCGTACTTGAAGTCATTTGAAGTACCCGGCAACAGTCCATACTTGAAGTCACTTGAAGTAGCTATTAAAGACATAGTCTTACTTTAGCTTCCTGGGTTCTAATCGGTCATCAATCTAATCTGTTTAGCAAAATATACATCCTTTCTAAACTGTGACAAAAAAGTTTCTAACCTTAATATAGTAATAACAGTATTTTTCACATAGTATTCAATATTAAAAATAAGAAATCATTGTATTCCTAATTTCAATGAAATGAGACATTTGAACTACTCTCCACACCATTTCTTCTCCCCATGCTGAGAAAAATTCAAAGCCCTTTTCATACAGGGACTTTGATGGTAAGGATATGTATTCCCTCACTATCATCATGAGGAGGCAGAAAGGTTTTCCACTGGATTCTCTTTACAACTGCTTCATGCAGTGACTTCACCCAGACTGCCACAGGCAGTCCAGCTGGTACAAAAGTAAGTATTTTATACTGGAGGCATGATTTTTTTTTTTTATTGCCTTAAAATATCTCTGTGGTATATATATAGTGCTTTAAATACCTTTATTTATATAAAGTATCCTACAGCTATGTCTAAACCCTTTTCTGAATAATCATCTCCATTACTCCATAACCACATCAATTCAAGAGACCATAATCGCTTGGAATATAACAGCTTAAAAGACTATTTTGCATATTTGCATTTGCTCTTTATATAAGATCTTCTGCAGTTCACGTTGTCTTTGTACCCTTTTTTCCTCTTTAAAAGAATAAAACCATTCAGAAGTGAACAATGCATTAAAAAGATCTTTGCTTGTTTAATTCTATACTTTATACTAAGTAATTGCATTGGTGAACATGGAATCACTATTAGAGAGCACAGAGAAGAGAACTATAAATAGTACATAATAAAGCTGTGGGCAAAAACTCTTCTGGCAATAGTGCAAATCAATGTTCCCCCCAATATCCAAGCCAGGAGTTTGGTGGAAAACATGAACTCATAAATCCATTACTTTCCTCACAGACAAACAGCGTTAAATAAACAAACTGCAGTGGTAATCTGGCAGATTTCCTTTTATTTCTCTGGATGGTACTCAGGTCCTCACACTGGATTCCCAATACCGCCACTGTGAAGTCCTGAGGAGATGCATTTTTGCTTCCAAGCCTGAAACTGTGCATTTTAATAGTACAAAGACTTTTTTTTTATCCCTACACTGTTCATTCTAAGGATTTTTTTGGGAAAGGAAATTCTCTTAGGCTAAACCAGAATTTCAGGCAGCTAGTGGCAAACTGCATATTTAAACACTCCCAATTTGCAGTTTACTGGAAAAGGTACAGCTTACAAATCCTCACAGCACGAGACACACACAGTAGTTTCATTTACTGCACAGGCAGCGTTACCACTGGTGGCAGTGATTTTGTCTGCAACATAAGACAACAGTTCAAAAGGATATCACTTAACAAGTAGGCAGCTTATAATTCTATCCTATCCATTAGACAATGGCAAACAACAAGCAAAGCTGGATCATGACTGCCAAAATAGGCATACCATCAGAGCTTTTAAAAAGCAGAGCTTGAGTGAATGTAGAATAGAAGTATTTTAGCTCATCTAACTACATATTTTGGTATAAAAAGAAAGCAAAGGGAAGGGAATAAACCTCCCTCTCCTTTAAGAAACAAAGCAGTGAGGAAATTTTTTAAAAATTACTGACTCTAACAGCTGTTATGTCCAAAAGAGGCAAGAACTCCTTATACTAACTTGGAGTGATGGACTCCAGCAATGGCATCTCAACAGCTCAAGGAATAGAACACAGATACACTACAGACATGCCAACTACACATTCCTTTGAGGTGAGGAGGAAGACTTCCTTCAGTAATACACAAGAAAGGATTAGTGAGGAAGCAGTGTTTTACAGTCTGGGCAAGAGCAAAGATGACTTGATCTTAAGGCTAAAAGCCTCCAAATTAAAGCAGGCTTCAGAATCTAACAGAGGAAAAAAATAAAACCACATTTATAATGTTTAAAGTATTAGATCTTTTCTTTATAGATTTTTCTCCCCGTAATAGAACTGCAGCTGAACAGTGAAAGGTCAGTCAGTGATCAAGTATTTTAATCACTTTTCTCCCCCTTCTAGGATGAATAGCTGTAAGATGAACAGACCAAGTCTTGACTGCACACAGATAAAACATTATGCTGTGTATAGCCAATATTGTGTATCTTCCTTCAGAATAAGCATACACCTAAGACCGACCATAAGTAAAAGTTGGACCAAGCTGAACACATTTATAACACTGTCACTTTGACAATTCTTCTGTATTTAAGAGAATACAAATTAAATTTCACTAGGAACATTTATGCACATTGCTGCTATTTAAGTTTGAGGGAACTTAGGAGCTCAAACCCCTGCATAGTTCTAGATCTTAGCACAAGACTCAGCAGAGAGCCAAACAGATTTAAGAGCTGTCATCTAGTATAGGTAGTAGCTACTATATCTTTTGGAATATCCTCTGATTGGAAGAGAAGACCCATTATAACATGAAAGAACACCAGCACAGATACTACAAGAGGTAAGAGGTTGCTACATATGCTTCAGTCCCTCCACAGTACATGACTAAGTAGATAATAATTAAACCTAATGCTTATTCTTAGAATAATTCGTTGACCTAGAAAACCTGCTTTCTAGATTAAGCACACATTTAATGTGTTCAAAACAAAATCATGAAAAGGGCATCTTAGTGTCTAATAGCTCATCCAAACAGGACAGACTTGAACTACACACAGGCTGGAAGCTGGAAGTGCAATACCTAGCCTCTACTACCTTCCCCAGCTGGACATAGAGCATACAATCAGGTAAGCTTCCAGAATGCAACATATTACAGACCCCTGTGGCTCAGGTTATCTTCTCCCATTCCTCCTCTCACCCAGGCTACTGCCCCCCTGAAATGTGCTTGCAAAACTAGACATAATCATCATCTAACCTGTTCTGGTCAACTTAAACCCAGATGTTCTTGATAGGAGGCTGAAAGCAACTATGGATGCAGTTGTACTGGTAGACTGGGGGTGGGGGTGCAAAGGGGGAATGTATACACAAGTAAGGCAGATCTTTGGGGAAAAAAAACCAAAAAACTAATTAGAAGCAATAATATTCTGTGTCTCCAGACCTAGCCATCTGACCACAGTTTCCTTCTGATCTAAGGTTATCTTTTTATACTAGCTGATTTCTAAGAGGTCTAAGTTGATAATTCAAATGTTAATTAGTCTCAAACATTTACACACTCTTCTAGCCTGCATGGAAAAAAGGCTATCAATAACCTGATTTTTAATAAAAGTCAACAACAAGCAAAGCCAAAATAATAAGAAATAGAATACAAAGAAGCTGATTAACTATCAGCACTAAAATTCAAACCATGTTGATTTGAGAAAAGATAAGGGCAGTATGAAATCAAATTAAATGGTTGTGTAGGCTTTAACACCACTAACAAAAACTAACAAAAACATTGTGAAAGGAGTTTATGTTCTACTGCATTTGTTCTCAGGAAAAAGGGTAACCAGAAGTCAGAAACTATGATTTTCAGTTTTGAAGGCAAAAGGTAGGGGTGCACCACTGGAAAGAGAGAACGTTTAAGCCAGAAACATCCTTAGTTTGACAAGTTTCGCTCTTTTTCTGCAACTAGAAATGTGCTGATTTGGGGGCAGAAAAGGAGACATTACTGAGTATGGGATGATAAGGGAAACAATGAGAAGTTCACTGATAGAAGTCATTGAACAGGGCATTATAGAACAGGATACACATATATGGTACATTAAGGGAAAAGATATAAAACAGCATTAGACCCAGCTGGCTGTAGTGAACTTCTGTTTTCTTTACATATATTAGCACTGGAAACAGTGCCAAATAAGAGAAAAAGAAATACTATCTTTTCACTATGTTTTCTGACATTGACTGTTCATCCAGATCAATTTAAAAAGACAGAAAGCAGACAGGATAAGCAATTAGGCCATAGCTTGCAAGGATTGTAAAGAAAGCAGTGGTAATCTACTGATACAATCTGGATTGCTATTACAGAGCTGGATTTGTTGCTTATGTTAGGTAACATGACAGAGGAAACAGCACTAACAAGACTGACTACTAGGAAGGTGGGGAGAATAAAGTATCTTGCACTCCTTTTGTTCCCAGAGTATTTCTCGCATCTTCAACCTTGAATCTTCTGAAAAGACTTATTCTGGAAGCACATGACTGCTCAGCTCAACTGCCTCTTGCAATAGAGGGCTCAGACATATTTAAGAAATTTTGCCAATGCAATCTTACTCACACTCTATCACTCCCAATTTTTACTATTTTTCATTCATGAAAAAGCAGTATATTGCCTTGACTATAGTGTCAGATCTAGAATCAACTAACCCTGCCAGAAGACCACCAACTGATGTCAAATATATTATTCACTTGCTTTTCAACTTGATTATCACACCTTCCCTAAAAAGTATCATTCCTTCCCAAGAAAGTGAAAGCTATTTTGCTGATCTCATCCAACAACTACACCAGTGAAAGAAAAGAAAGTAAAGAACTTTCCTCATGCAGACCCTTTGTTTGTGGGGGAGTTAATTGTTCTCACGGACCACTTTTATTTATGGAGTTGCTCCCATCATTATCATCATCATCATCATCACTATTTCCCAAGTGAAAAAATCAGCACTTCAGATTGGTATTTTTTTATTAAGTCAATGCATTACACTGGGACTGAAAAGGTTTTTCAGGCAGAGAAGGTGTGCAGACACAACAAAACCTTCTTCCCCAACGAATTTAAGAAAAAAAAGAAAAAAAAAGCCCAAATTCACAGCAGTAATACACAAAACAATGCCTGGATTGTAGGCTCAGTGACAGACCATACCATAATAATGTGAGGATCTGCTGGTCTTTGGGATCATCCCTGGGAGAGGCATATTTAATGAATGGGAAAGAGGTTGACCCTCAGCCATTGCAGTGTTTTAAGATGACTTCTAAAAACCTATGATGTCTTCAATACCAATTTACATAGGGAATGGGGCAAACAAAGTGGTTAAAGGTCCACTAAGGAACTTAAATCTTTCAATCAGGGTATCAGCTTGAGGTCTAAAGAAAATTTGAGAGTTATAGTACCACAGAAAAGTAGTAAAAATATACAATTCATTTTTCTTTTGTAACACAGTCAGTCAAGTGCACAAGAAACAGCACAGTTTCTTGTGACACAAGAAATATATATGTGTCCTGGTAAGTCCATCAATCTTGATTTCTTCAAATACAAAGATACCTACACCTTTACAGTAAAGTCCTAATCGAGTTGCATTATGCTCCTCCCCTGCATCATGACAGAAGCTGTGACCAGCACTATGATTTTTGTAAGTGGGTTTAGCTGCTGTTTGTATCCTTCTGAGAAATAGTTGCTTCTACAGCAAGCTGAATTAAATTCCTTAGGAACCCCTACAAAATCAATCAGGAACCCTCTTGTTCCATCAAGGGCTGTTTTAATCTTGCACTTGTTATCCTTTCTCTCACCCCCACGTCACTACAAGACAGCATTATCCAGCCTGAAAATCACAGTAACAAATTACCCACTCGTAGCTTCACAAAGCTATGGGGATATTGCATGCAACTCTCCTTCAAAATCATGGTCAGTTCCAGGAAGCATAAGCAATACTTCACAGCTGTGTTTTGATGTCTGAGAATAGGACACTTGTGCTTTAAAAAAAAAAAAAAAAAGCCCAGATAAAAGACATATCCCAGAAGTGATGAAAATTGACAATGAAAATTGACAAAACAACCCTGTGAGCAGACATTAAGAATATGATGAATTATGTTCACTGAGCTTTTATGAACTAGAAATTGACTGTGAGATGCTGACTGACTGCATGGTTATTTTCACCATGGTAAATGGTTAATTGTAGGATATGATGCCAGTAAACAGTAAAGACTTTTTTAGCAGCTTATCAACTAGGAGGGAAAATACTGAAATAGGTAGTAACATTCAATGTTTTAATTAAACACCTACTTTAATTAATATAGCTAAAACTGGAGAAGTCTTGGAAGCTTAAGTAAAATGTAAGTAAATGTAAGTCAGTACACGGAATTTCAAACCCATCCTAAATGCATGGAGCTTTTTTAAAGTCACCAAAATGCTGCTTTTACAGGAAAGGTGTTAAATATAAAGTCACTGGCAACACAGGGTGAGAGGAAGAAGAAGCAGCTAACATATCTTTATGGATACCTGTAGAAACAGTCATGTTCAGCAAGGAGCAGTTTAATATATTTGCTTTACTAGAACAAGAGGGATAGCAGATGCTTCAGAAAGCTTTTACTGTTTATTATCTAATACTTACCTAGCTGTACCCAATTGGAAAACTCATTTATTATAGAACTCAAGGAAGTGGCTTCAGGGATAAATTTTTGTAGTAGAGAGAAGTGTTCTTAAATAGGCTTTCCTTCTACCATATCTACAGCATTTCTTTCGCATCAGAAAAGCACCCGATCAAGCCAAACCTAAATCAAGGGCACAGAAACTCACTCTGCACATAACTGACAGCTCATAACCACAGCTGGTGTTGGTTATCCCCACCAGAACATGACAAAGCATAATAGTAGAAGCTCATTGTTTCCCTTTTAGTAACCAATGGGACAGCACACTCCTCAACTTAGAACATAAGAATTTACTGTTCTTTATTTTTCTTCTTACAGCATTGTCTCTAAGAAGAAAAATAGAGAACAGTAAAGAAAACAATAAAGAACATCTATTCCAGATGACATTTTTTTATGCTTTTTACTTCTCACTGCCTATTATTTTGGTAGTTTTTCATCTGCACAAGAAATTTAATCCAAAACTAAAAAGTTATTGTATAACCTGCAGGTTACTCTACAACTCATTCTTGACATTCTTCCAACTCTCCACTCCTCCCTCTTCCACCTTTTCTTTGGCATAGAGGGAGCAGTTAAAAGAAGAGTGTTTAAGAGTGGCATCTACCTGCAAAGCAAAGCAAAAGAGCCAACAGAAGAGAAAGAATACCAAAGGATGAAACAAAAACTATGGCTGAAAGTATGCTATATAAAGCCCTACTTCAGTTACTCTTATTGCTCCAAACAATATGCATGCATGCAAGAACTTAATAAAAGTAAAGGTATTACTACAAAAATATTAGATATGGCTTCCAAAAGAGCTCATACACTGACAGAAAAGGTACTTTTTCAATGTACTTAGGAACACATGCTGTGCTCTGAAAATACCAAGATCACGAGTTGACTAGTATTTTATAGCTCAGTAAAATAAACTCTCCCCTGCAATCACAGAACTTTCAATGGTTTTGGACAGGCACCACAACACATATTCACAATGCTCTGTCTCCAATACAGTTCTTTTCATCAAGATGCTACATGGACATATTTTGTAATTTAATTATTTAACATAAGTTACTGGAAACATTAGTGCTTCTGTAAAAAAACAAATTAACAAGGACTAAACATACTGAACTGCTCACATCCTCCATTATTTCTCCAAGAAATCTTCATACCACACATACAAATTCCACAGCATCCAAACAAGTATTTATATCTGTTGTTGGTGCCATCATACAGCAGACATATTCTCTTTATTTCCATCAGTAAAAGAGGCTGAATATTTACCCCATATAAATCACCAACAGAAATCACATGCTAAATTGTGTCAGAAATTTGGTATTTGTGCAACTAATACCCATGTCCTCAGCTCCTGCTCCAGACCCTTTGTTGTCCCTTTTCACGGAACTGCAACTAGAGCAAGTAGTGTAGCATAGCACAGGCAGAATTATTGTGGGGGTGCTGACGACTCAACATCCCCCACTAGCTGCATCTAAAGGTGCTTTACTTAGGCTCAATATAACCTGGTGCTGTGGACCTGGAGCCTATTAGTGACTGGCATGTACAGCTTCTATTGTCAGTTCAGTCAGAAGGAATCCTGTGCAGTCTAACACAGCTCAACCCAGGGTGTTGGTTTTGCTTGGCCCGGTTTTTTGGTAGTGGAGGGGCCATAAAGATGGCTCCTGTGAGAAGCTGGTGGAGGCTTCCACCATGTCCAGCAGAGCCAGTCCCTGATAGCTCTGAAGATGGACATGCTGCTGGCCAAGGGTGGGCCAATTAGAGATGGTGGTAACGCCTCTGTGATGACATATTTAAGAAGAAATCAAAACAAAGTGTACTCGCAGTTGTTTCTAGCCAGAGAAGAGGTGGAGGTGAGAGCATGTGAGGGAACAACATGGAGACACCAAGATCAGTAGAGAAGGAGGGGAAGGAGATGCTCAAGGCACCGGAGTCAAATTTCCTCTGCAGGTTGCAGTGGAGCAGCTGTGCCCCCACAGCCCATGGGATCCACGGGGGGGAGGGGGGTGCAGAGATTCACTCACAGCCCGTGGGGAGGTGCCCACACTGGAGTGGGTGGATGCCTGGAGGAGGCTGTAGTCCAGTGGGAGACCCATGGAGAGAGACAGGCCTTGCTCCTGAGATGGAACAGCCTGGGCTTGGGGGTCTGCACCCTGTCTGCACGGGACAAGGGGCCCATGCTACAGCAGTTTTGGGAGGACTGTCTGCCCATGGGTGGACTCGTTGCAGCAGGTTTCGGCAGACTGCTGCTCTGAGATGGACCCACGCCAGAAAGGTTCAGAGAGCTGTCTCCCATGGGAGGGACCCCATGGCAACACAAGGAAGGACTCCACTCCCTAAGCAGCAGAAGATCTTGGTGATGGACTGAGCTAAACCCCTACACACTGCCCCTGCTGCACTGTCAGTGGGAAGGAAGATGGGGTTGGGGGAAGAAAGGGTGTCTTTAAGGGCTTGTTTTACTTCTCACTATCTTCCCCTGTCCCTTTTAGTAATAAATTCACTTTGCAACTCTAAGTTGAGCCTGTTTTGCCCTCAGAATGTTTTCTCCCAGTCCTTTATCTCGACTCATGAACCCTTTGTTGAATTTTTTTTCCTCTCCTCTGCCCAGCTGTGGCAGGGGAGAGAATGAGTGAGCAGCTGCCGGCATTTGGCCAGGGCCAAACCATGACACCCAGTAAGAGAAGTGTAAGAAATTCACTTCACAAGTGCACACTCCCAAGTAAAGCTAATGCAGACTTACCCAGAGTTCAGAGATGAAGACTGGAGATAAGTAACCCCCATGAAGCATTTGCAGAAGTGCTCCTCAGCACAGCTGCTTGTCCAGAGCTGCTCTGTTGTGTCACACTCCTCACTAAGCACATGAAGGTCTCTCTACTGCAGGAACACAGCGTCAGCTCGCACTGCTCTGTGCTGACTCGTGTCACTGCAGTGCTCAGGCACTGCTGGCACCGCATGGCCATGGGTCCCCATGTGCTCCCTGCGGGACCGCTGCTCAGCTGTGTCCCCCAGCCCTGCATACAGGGGCAGAGCAGGGCCCCTGGAGGAGACAGGATGTCCACAGTGCCTTGATGTTTGAAGCAGGCATACATTTTAAACTGCTTTAGAAACAAGACATATCTAAAAAACGTTGCTCCAGCTGTGTCTCAAATCCACCTTTAATTTGGGTCCTGAACTGCAGTAAGTTTTCAAAACTACTAATTCATCAAAAAGTGAGGCAGGTAAATGACAGTACTTCAAATGCATACAGCATAATAATTTTAAAAATAGAAAACTGAACTCAATTACATTGCCCCAAATGACAATTACACTGTGAACAGTCTGCTGCTTATAATCCTTTGTGCGACTGTATTTGTTTAGCAAACATATTTAATCTTATTCTACCACTTACATTAACCATAGATCCTTAAGGAAAAAAAATCCTACTAATTCTGTCACTCTCAGGATTTGTTTAAAGCATAGTTCAACAAAAATATATTCCCCTCTAATATATGCCATTGTGGCATTTCTTTCCAATGTTTCACAAACCTGCTCTAAGCGTTTCTATTATAGTAGCCAGGATTACTCCATCTTGTAGTTTCCCAGATATCTCAACAATAAGAATCAGCAGCATGTTTCTGGGTGACACACATGTGAAGATTACCAGAAAAATCTTTTACAAGTGTAGGGAAGGAAATTATAAAGGCCCTTGCTGTCTGTGCAATCAGCTAACACTATCTACCAGTTATCACTCCTTGAGTTTGTGCTGAATAGTTCCCACAGATTAAATGTAAATGTAAGAATTTTAGTTTCTACCAGCTGATAAGGATCCCCATTTCAAGTGTCAAATGCAAACAGCACACTACATACTGCATGGCACAGCCATTCCCTTCTCTAGCTGATCTGCTGCTGTGCCCCAAGGCAGAGAATCAGATTACCAATTTAGTAACCTGAATGGCGTGCTGACTTTACTAATCCAATCCAACATGCCTTTACAAAAGTCAGTCAGATGCTTCATTCAATATTTTAATTTTCAAATGACGTAACTGACATTAACCAATATTTACCTGCTTCTTCTTTAATAAATGACAAATCTTCTTCTGGATATGGGACTGACGGTTGCAATGCTGAGCAATCTTCAGAGTTCTCTTCAGTATTAGGTGGTACATTATAAATGAATCTCTTTGCAGTTTGGTTTTTCCTTCTTGCTTTTCCAGGTTCTTGAGCTGATTGTCCCTGTGCACCCATGTCATTCCACACGAAAACTTTTCCCTCACCTTGAGATTCATTTTCAGCCATTTCAGGTGAGCTGTCCTGGACCCAACTGCAGTCATTCATTTGGTAGCTTTCCATTTGGCCCTCATCAATAGGGTAGGGATCATTCTCAGTTTTTATGCTACTTGCCAAGTTGGTAAGGTTTCGTGTTGCCCAGAAGCTGGCAACTTTTTGATCCCTTGGAGATAAACCATCCCTACTAACAGATCTTCTGTTGTAATCCACTACAACAGTCTCTGGAGCTTCTGATTTTATACTTATGTTTAAGGCATCTTTAATGAAGTTGCGGCAGGACTGGACAACCTCAGTCATCTGAAGGTAGCTGGCCACCGACATCACTTCAATGGCATTTTGGCTCGTAAGCACGAGGTTACCAGAATATAAGAAGTCCAAGATGACAGAAAAACCTTGAACAGCAACAACGTCTAAATAGGTAACAGTGGTTTGGTTACGGTTTTCTTTGTTTGTAAAGCAATACAGAGTCTTAAAGAAGCGGCTGCCTGCAACCAGGATGTTCTTGTGAGCTCTGAAGACCCTCCCACTCACCACAATATTAACATCACAAAGAATGCCTTTCTTCCTCTGCTCGTTGAGCTCTTGCAGGAGCTGATAGCAGTAAGAGTTCTCGTTTGGCCTGCTGTTAAAATCACAGTATCCTTCATTATTCAGTTCTGATGGTAACTCTGCCTCCTGCAATTAAAAAAAACCCACAAACATAATTAGGTCTTAATGAATGCTCTCCTTAGTTCTCCAGCACTATAATAAGAATATGAAAAGAAACTAAAGAAAATAATCTTAATCAAACTATTTTTTATTATTTATGTTCTTGGTCCCAAAGAAAGACAGGAATATATAATTAACAAAATATTTCTGAAAACTAAAAATCACACTCTTATCTGCGCCTTCTGCCCCCAAGTCTGAAACAGCAGAACTAGTAGATTTGCCTTCAGGGCAAAGGAAGGGAAATTTCAGCCAAGAGTAAGGAAAGATATAGTTGAGTGTGAAATACTTGTTATTCTTAACCCACATATATTAAAGATTCAGAAGCCTCTCTTTCCAAAGCTTTAACTAGATGATTCTTACATATGCAACCCCTTGTTCTTCCCCAGAAATCTCCACTTGAACAATTAAGCAGAATCCTGGTAACTGATTCAACATTTTCTTCATGCTGAGATATGGAATACATAGAAATTAAGTCTGTATGTCCCAATCTGTCTTGAATGTTCTAAAGAAAATATATTGCTAAAGTAGCTATAACAGCAAATATATTTCTTATACAATTTTACAAATTAAACATTTATCCTTTGTTTTTTAGCTCTAGCAGGCTTAGGATTAAACAGCTGTATCACATGACAACCAGACAAAATACTGCAGATGACAAAAAACCCCTGACTTAAGCTTCCATTACAAGCCTCACTGAAACTTTCCAGTCGCAACACTGGCACGTACTTATTACACAGACAACGTTTTTAAGATGTGACCTCAAACACAGTTTCAAATTTTTACTAAAACCTGATACTTTCAGACAATCTAAAAACCAAGAAATAATTTATTAAAGATTAATTCAGACTGTGAGAGGCCAAGAGATCTGAACTAGATTTGAGCATGTAGAAGACTTCTAACTCATGTTTAGATAATGATGATTCAGAGATGCTACCCAGCAGCAACTAGGAGAAAGTAGAAAACACAGACTGGCATATTTGAGACCATACATATATGGGTTGACATATGCTGCCATCAAGAGCAGCAACAATGACAGGCTGTTTCATAATGGATCTCCCAAGATTCTCTCTTCTTCCCTAGCAAATAAGGAAAGTTCAAAACCGGATAGCTCCAAGCCCAATCGTTATTTTTCTCTCTCATCTCCTAAAATACTTCACCGATTTGGGAGCTAGAGGTGTTGTTAAAACTCACCTGCCTCAACATTGCAGGTCAAAATCAGTATTAAGAAGGTAATGTTAGCACTGTCATGAGCTCAAAATCTATGCTGGGGCTAAAATACACACTGCAGGAAAGTATTACCCTTAATTTGGGACTATGGCAGAAACCAGCTATATATATTAAAAAAGTGACTTTCCACCACACAGGAATTAGGGGATTAAATCAGTACTCCCCTCAAGTTATAATCCCAGTGTGGATTACTGGAATGACAATAGAGGCTGCAACTATATCTAAAATGGTGTTTACATCTATAAGCAGCAAATAATACCCAGTATAACTAAAAGAGAAACTGGGCCATTTCAGCATCTCCTGCAGAGAAATTTAGTTTGCTGTCACATTTAAGTGGTTTCTGAATCTCTACCCTTGCCAGAAAGACACTTCATTGAAGAGGAAGAAATAAGAGCAGTTAGGCTTTTATGGGAAAACAAGCAACAGATCTTTGGCCAACCTCAGCCTAATTTTTTCTGGGTAGTTTCTCACACACCCCGAAGTACTCCCTCAGATCAAGCCTGTGAAACAGAGTTTGCCCCAAACGTGTGACAGCTAAGTCTGTCACTCTAAGTGGATTTCACCTCTGGACTAGCTTCCTGTCACTTCAGCAACAGAGCACTGTGTAGTTTCAAAACACCAATTACACTGACACTGGATCAGATTAAGATGAAAATTATGGTACCCTAAAATGTTGTCATGATTGTCAATCATCAGTGACTTGCACCTTACACAGTAAATATTAGGCAGATGCCATGATAGCTGCCAATTGTCATTCTCTGAGAACACATTAAACACTGCATAAAATTTAAAAAAAACAAAAACAATCTGCAGCAGTTCTTTTCTTTTTACAAATGTCTCATTAAATAATGGAGATAGAATACATTTTAACTGAGCAAGAATAAGTACCCAATCAAGCTGGGACAAAAAATAGACTGATATTTACAATGTGGAATTTTTGTTTCCTGAGAACAGGACAAGCCAACACGGTGAGGAAGAGCTGCAGATCAGAAATGTGCTACAGGAAAACAACACTGAAGTCTTCATTAGGACAAGACCAGAAGGTTGAGTGGAAAAATGAGACATTATGCAACTTGTGTCCAAGCTACAGGGTGTGTGTTGGGGAAAGAGATCAATCAGTATTACAGCTTTAACTAGCATTATAGCTTTACAGAAATGGGTGCATAAACTTTTCTAAAACTAACTGCAGTATTAAAAACAACTGTTTCACTGCTGGTATGGTATAACAGTTAACCCTAGCGTCACAGCTCAAACGCAGTCCTGACACCTGAACAGTTATCAAGTCTATGTACACCAAGTGTGACTAGTGGAATTGACATTTAGCATGAGAAAAATGAATAAAATAATATTACTTGGAGAGATTCAGATGCTGATGCAGGAAAAAATACAGTTCAACAGGAGGCCAGGTACAGAAAATAAGTACAGAAAAAAAGTGTATTTGCAAACTTCTGTTACTTACATGACACATCATCATAAGGATTCTGTTTTTCTAGTAAGAACCACAAACTAATGATATTTGCTTAGATGTCAGTTATATTTTCAAAATACAGACCCCATATTCTCATCAACTAAGTTACCTCAACACCAAACCACCTTATCCTTTAATAAACACTAGTTNACACCACCAACCCACATTTTTTTAAAAAAAAATTAATAAAAAAAAAAAAAAAAAAAAAAAAGAAAAAGATCAGCACAATTTCATTTCAATATGTGGAATCTACAGTGTTAAGTCAAAAACTTCACTCTGTGGGTGAGATTAAGAAGTGCTGTAAAAGAACAGAGGCTGCTCAAGGAAACTAATACCGTGCTCAGTTTCAAACAGTGTTGTTTGAATACACACAAAGATAAATTACTATTTTATATGTATAACTCATTAATTAAACTTGCCCAAAAGCAAAAAGAAACAGAAACAGATGATCAAAAATTGCTACTAGAAGTTTAGTTTTCTTTCTCCTCCTGTTCCATCAGCATACTCTGTTCCTGGGAGGAAGAACAGTGAGGGCAGGAAGAATTTAAAAAACACCCAAACCAATCTAACCACAGATTCCATCTCAGCTGCATGTATATGAAAAGTAATTACGCCACATTTTTTAATCCCTTCCCCACTACTACATCTTGCTCTACAGCAGTTCCCTGTGCCCCCAAATTAATTCTTACCCTGGTAAATGGATCTTCTAACAAAGTAAGTTATCAGTAGCTTCTTAAACATGTGCAGCTACAGAGGAAAATTATCTCAAAATATGGTCCCATCAGCTGCACACGACGCTCCACTGCCATTGTACACACACACTGCATCACTCACAGCAAATTCAGCAATTTCAAACTGTTTCCTTAATTGCCCAATATTGAATTGTGTAGTTTGAGGTCTGGTAAAAACACTACATGAAACAGTAATATCACACTGCATATCACAGCAAGTGATAGTCTTTACTCCGAGGCCTGATTTCCTCCTCAACTTCTTTGCTCCACTAAGTCAAGAAGTTAACTTAGAACACTGTAATGTAACTATTACTTCTGAAGCATGACTTCCATTCATCACTCACATAATGCAAACAATTCCAGTTCACATGGAAAAAATAACACATCAAAGGCCTTCCTCCTTTAGGAGAGCTTCTGCTTTAAACCAATGTGCCTGTTAGGCTGGAGAAAGCTTTTCTGTCAATATTTCCAAAGCTTAGTTTCAAATTATGTCCAGAGTGAAAATGTTTTAAGAAGATGGTTTGAGGGGAAGAATGCCCAGCACCCAATAAATCTGCATCTTACGGATCCAAATTCATCAAAGAAAGTATTTTGCTGTGATTTCCCAGTAAGCATCCATTTCTTAAGATTCTTGCAACACAACAGTCTGTTTACTAAAAAAACAAAGGTAGTTTCAAGCTGATGATAGATTCCTTAAGCTTTAATATGGAGACATATTATTTTAAAAACTAGAATAGAAAAAGATTTAAGAATTTGGTCTTAGAAAGAAGCATCGGCTGACAGCTCAATACCCTTGAATTACAGCAGCTGCAACCACTTGTGATGTATTTTGGCATTCCAAATTAAATGCATCCCAAAAATAAACTGAAATCATCACTCATTTCTTCATGAGTGTAATATCCAACAGACCTATAGAAATTTCCACTGCTTTACTGTCTTAACACCTACAATTTCCTTTCTGCACTTGAGTAGTGGCACTATGCCATATGTTTATTAGCAGCTGCTAAACATGCCCTGCAGTTGAGGCTTGTCAAGTCCATAATACATGTGTGCTGTCTCTAACACAAAGGCTGAAAGATCTCTCCCAAGTTTCATTAAATCTAAACGGCTTTGCTGCCTCATTATGTATGTTGGAAATACGGTCAGGGTACAAATTACCTACTTTTGTTCCAAGTATCTGGTATCATGGCATTAAGAAAAAAATAGGGCTATTGTTTTGGTATTAATTCAAACATATGTATCAAAAGAAATTCAAGTGCCATTAAGAGTATGAAAGGATACGGAAATTAAACATAGAAGGGAAAGAAAACAGAGATTCTTAATCAGGTTTTTGATAAAGCAACTGTAACGCAAAAGTGCGCCACAAGGAAAACTACACTGACTCCTGAAAAACTGAAATTCCTTCCCTCGTGAGAAGTTTTTAACGGAAATGCAATTGCAGAGAGATGCACAAAGCACTGTTTTCCACTCAAAAAAACCAATATCTGTACAGCTACTTTTATCCCAGCCTTATCTTTAATACAGTGCTAAATCACCACTGACTCATCTATCCTACTGTTTCATTTATTATTACAGTTACTACAAATATTTTTTCTTAAACGATCAGTGGTATAAAAGCAGAGATTAATTTTTACAAATATTCCCATGACAATGAAAGGTCTTCAAATAAACACTTACAATCTGCAAATACATACTTACATTAACTTGTAGGCTACTGTGATAACAAGCCAATATTCTGCCCTCCCTTCCACCTTCCTGGTATTTAACAGTTTTACAACAGAATAAGAGGACAGAAAGAAAAAAAAAACCAATAAACTAAGTAGGGAAAAAATGCTTGGAATAGCTTTTATTTAAACGCAGCTCAAACGGAGTGAAAGAAGCTTCCAAGTGTGGCAGGGATTAGCAGTATCCACTAACACAGGAGGCTACACAGTGACAGAACATAACCAGATACTGAGTAATCATTCACAACTCAAAGTTAGAAACTAGGCAACAAGATGGTAAGGAATATACTGCAATAGCGTTATGAAAAATTGGAACATTTTCAAACATATGAAGAGGTAAAAGAAACTAAGAATGAAAGTTTCTTAATTAGAAACAACTAATTGAAAGCAAGTTTGGCTAAAACACTGCAGAGTGAATAGCAAACCCCAGAAGACTGGAGAAAACTGATAAGATGACCTACTACCACGAAACATCTCTAACAGTAGTTGCTATAAAACCACACTGACTGAAATGGTAGTATTAATCATCTTGAAGGTGAATGTTGCATTTATAAATCCAAAAATAGTATTTCGGATAACTAGTATTTATGCACCATAAGGTTTCCCTTGCAGTCCTGCAACTGTTTCACATAAAGCTTGTATACCTTTTCCAAGTAGTTCTAAGGAAACTATCATTCACCTAACGTTTTATCAGTCATCCTGTAATCCTGATATACTGCCTGAACATTTGACTAGAAGCTCTTGTCCAAGGTACCCTGAGCTCCTTAGACTGCTCAAGCCACAACCTCAATCTAACTACTGCATTATATTTCAGACTCCAAGACAAAGCTATCCAACCAAGGTGGGTGTTTTAATTAAATATGAGTTCTAAATGCAGAAAAACTGACTGATTAATTAATTAATTCCGGCTAACAGCCGAACAATTCAAGGACTAGCCTAACCTGAAGCAACACTTGCCCGCAGGCAAGCTTAACGCCAGCTAGGAGATCGAGCCAACTCTCGAAGAGCAGGCATCCCTAGGAGAAAAACCTGCAGAAGGCCACGGATTCAACACAAATATTCTTTAGGGACTTTTAATTCACGTATGTTCTCGGGCAAGCCCTGCCTCATTCGTGAAAGCAGCCAGGAAACACAGTGATTTTAAGTTCAGCGGGGAACGTGAAGAGTTTCACTACTCCTAAAGCGTTAGAGGAGCGCTGGCATAGTAACACGGCTTTCAGGAAACCACATGTTTATCTCAAACACACACCAAGCGATTGCAGACTTCTTGCTCAGCAGCTCAATCTAAAGCAACGCAATCGGGGAAAAAAAGATTTCAGCGCGAAGAACTTGAGTACACAGAATTATCCGATTAGTGCACCGGGGCCACACCGCTAAGCACGCCAGAACGATTCCAATTTCACGCCGGCGAGTCCCCATTTCACAAGCGGTCGTTGGCCGGACACTGCCCTCCCTCCGCCTGTACCGCAGGAGGAAGTTGTAACGAGTGTATTTAAATCACTGCTGTGACACTGGGATTCGTACGCAACTTTTTTCCCACATCGCCGGTTTATCTTCACGAGATAAACAGATGAACTAATGAAAGCGGCACCCGCCAGCGGCGGACGGATAACGGGAACGGCGTACAGCCACAAACAACAGCTCGTGCTGTGTTTGTGTGCCTGCCTACATCCAGTGGGACAGTCACCCCAAATCCCAGAAGAAGATCCGGATACGGCGAGCAAGACCAGCGCAGCGTGTCCAACCGCCGGGCAACAACGACGAGCAGCCATTTAAAGAAGTTCACACACGTGGGCACAGGAAAACCTCACCTATGAGAAAGGGGAAGCCGGGACCGCCCCTCACTCCCTCCCTCCCTCCC
>VZTX01011181.1:0-13196 GCA_013400915.1 Pardalotus punctatus
TCCGCCCGGCCCCGGGCGCTGCCGGCCGGGAGCTCCGCGTTCCCGCCCGGCCGGGCCGCTCGTGCCGGCCCCGGGGTGCGGGCGGGACGGGACACGGGCATTGCGGGACAGAGCCGGGCTGCCAGCGGGCACCGACCCCCAGGTGCCCCGAGCCAGACCCCCACTTCTGCGGGCAACTCCCGTGCGGGGAAGTGAACCACAGTCACAGAATCAGTTAGGTTGGAAAAGACCTTAGAGATCATCGAGTCCAACCTACGACTGAGCATCACCACATGACACTGAGGGCCATGTCCTGGTTTTCCTTAGGCACCTCCAGGGATGGTGACTTCACCACCTCCCTGGGCAGTCAATTTCAGTGCTAATCATCCTCTGTGTGAAGATATTATTCCTAAAGTCCAACCCAAACCTCCACTGGCACCGCTTAAAACTATGTCCTCTTCTGTCGCTGGTTGTTGGGGAGCAGAGCCTCACCTCCTACCTGGCTACAACCGCCTACCAGGGAGTTGTAGAGAGTGATAAGGTCCCCCTGAGCCTCCTTTTCTCCAGGCTAAACACCCCCAGCTCCCTCAGCCAGTCTTCATAGGCCATGCACTCCAGACCCTTCTGCAGTTTTTCTGCCCTGCCCTGGACTTTCTCCAGCACCTCAGTGTCCTTCCTGAACTGACGGGCCCAGAACTGGACATGGCCCTCAAGGTGTGGCCTCAGTAGTGCTCAGTACAGAAGGACAATCACTCCCTGGTCCTGCTGGCCACACTGTTCCTAAGATAGGTCAGGATGCCATTGGCCTTCTTGCCTACCTGGGCACACACCATCTCAGAAGGTGTGCCCACCTCCACCTGTGCCCAGAGGCTGCCATCAGGCTCCCACAAAGGGCAGGGAGACAGCTGCCTCCATCCTCCTGCTGGCATGGCATGGATGCGGAGCAGCCTTGGCATGTATGGCCAAAGGCCCAGCTTGCTGTCTGCTGGGACATTTCACGTCTGTTATCATCCACAGGGGTGGTGAGATCCTCAAGGAAGTAACTCTTCACAAAGCAGTGTGAGGCTAATGAGCTCAGAGAGTCAGTGACAAGTGGTGGAATCAGCATCCTTGAAAGCGTTCAAAAAATGAGTGGATGTGGTGCTTTGTGATATGGTTTAGTGGGCATGATGGCATTAGGTCAAAGGTTGAACTTGGTAATCTTGGAGGTCTTTTCCGACCTTAAATGATCCTGTCTTGTTGCTGCTGGGTGAGAGGCTGGTGGAGTGGGTGGCCTGGGCCCTTCAGGGTACCACAGCTGAGAGGGCTTGTGGCATGCACATTGCCAATTTCACTGTTTGGGTTTTTTTCCACACAGAGAGAAGGAGACAAAGAGGGCTTTATTTCACCTCCAAATCAAATACTTCAGAGAAAAAGATTATCCCTCCCATTTTGCTGTGCCACAGGAAAAGCAGAGGTAAAGTGGGGTGAGCAGAAGTTATAGACATAACTGGCAAGCAGTATGATGTTTTGGGAAAATGTTTGGACGCTGGGAAAACTGAAGTAGGAGAACAGGATTGCTTTGGCACTGGGTAGCAGAGTGAAATGTTGGTAAGATAATAGACCAGTATGGGAAAGGGAGGAGAACCTGTAGTACCAAAGGAAGAAAAGCTTCCACATTAATTTTTGGAGATGAATGAACGCCAGCTTCCTCATGTGCTAGGAGCAAGCAGAGAGAGATGAATCAAAAGATGAGACAAAACTACAGTTTAGCTGCTGTTCTTTAAATTGTGTTGTCTGAGAAGTCTGACTTGATGCTGTGATGAAGTCTTACTAATTATTCTGCTGTACTGATTGCTGTTACTACCCCTGTGCTTTGCAGGCATGGAGAGCTACAGGCCAAGTACTCTATGAAAGTAAATATTAGTTGTATGTGGACACCTTTGTTGCAGTTGCTGAGAAGCAGACCTATTTCCTTCTCAAAATCCAGAAATCCAGGTATGTCGATATCAATTTAAAAGGTAATTATATTGGGGTTTTTAAAATCTGCTTATTATCGTTTTGTCAAGTTATATTCTACAGATGTTCCTAGGAAATGAAAGTTTTCTGTGTGGGTAGTCATACGATGAAACATCTCTGTGTTTAGGTGATTATTAACTGGACAGATCCTGCATTCGGAAAGTGCCTGCCTATCTTCTGTGATTTAACATTTAAAGTTCTATTAGATTTTTTAAGCGTGCTCTAGGAGACAAACCCTTCTTCAGATTAATTTAAGTGGAATTCACTCTAGTTTTTCAATATATCCAGAATATTATTAATACTTATATATACTTCAATATGTAATACTTATATTTTTAATTGTATTGGTATTTTTATACTATATGTACAGTTCAGGGGCTATATTCAACTTGCTTATATGGTTTCTTTTTAAGCTTTGTATTGGTTTCACTTAAAAAAAAAAGATGAGTTGTAGGAATGAATGCGAACATGTCAGCAAGGAGGCTGAATAATGGTACAACTTTCTTCCCATCAATGTAATGCTGTTTTGTTAATGGGAACCTTCCCATTTTCTCACCATAGATACCATTCTGGAGCCTGCACCCTTTCTGAGGAAAATGTGGATATAAGGCTCATGTACTTGGTTATAGTGTCCAAGAGAACATGGTAATTTAAGATGGTCTTGCAATCTGTTTTTTCCTGCAAAAATGTCTTTTGAATGTACTTGGGCTTTCCCATCTCTGAGCAGCAGAATGAATAAAGAAACAGTAAGATATCATGAAGACATAAAAGGAGACAGTTTTATAACTGTGAGAGTATTCCTAATTGTACTTAACAATTTATGAAATCATAAATCACAGAATCACAGATGGTGAGGTAAAGCTTTTGTAATGCTTGAGGGCCTCTTATTATTGTAAAAGTGACTGACGTATATAAACTCATTATTATTTAAACAGAACAGTTCATTGTGGTTGAAATTAAGATTTTGATTGTAAAAGTGACTTCTTATTAGGACTTCTCAATGTGAAATGCCTTGCAGTAAAGGAAACAAAGAAAATATTGCATGTAAATGTTATTCCTAAGCTTATTGAACAAACTGAGTCTTTGCATATAACCCTGCATTTGCCTACCAATAGATTGGGCTTGGATTTGTAGCTGTAGTGCAGAATCCAGTCTTTTGTGCTTGTAAGTCTTCCAAATTGTGGATATGTTTTTTTAATGCTCTTTTAAAGGAGTCTCTAATTTCTCAAATATATATATGAATTTCTTACAGCTGGGAATATTGAAGAAATACTGACAAACCAGTAGTAATGCAAATCACTGGAAACTAAGGGAAAAATTATTGCACCAGTGTTAGTGCAAAAGAATTCAGTTGAGGTTACAGTTTGTTTGGATACTTCCTGCTCTCATTGGGGGTGATTCAATTTGAGATGATGCAGTTATGGATGGGCTACCAGTGTCACATCATGTGCTACAATACATTTTACCTGCTCATGCTTGATGTTGTTTCCACTGAAATAAACACTAGTATTACTACCTATTTTAGTACCCTTAAGAGCACAGTTCTGCTGGCTTGGAGTTGGTTTGTTTTGGTTTTTTTTTTTGCAAGGTAGGTTTTTTTTTGCAGTGGTACACGCAGAGAGTTAGTGTTTTACTTGAATGTGAGAAGTGAAAGTGTGAAAGTGAGACTGTTCTAATTGATAGAGCTTTTGGGAACTTTCTTCTTTCTTTCTTTCTTACAAATTAATGAAATTGTCTTGATTAAATCCATTTAGATGGTGTGTGATCATGAGATAATGTGCTGGCCTTTCTATCTGAAAATCTCTCTGCTATTTGGATTGATGGCACCAGGCCAGCATCTAATGGATGCATTTGTCTATATTACAGAAGTTCCTGTAGTCTGGGCTTTTGCTTCAGAGAGCTTGAGGATTTGGTGAATTTTTTTTACCCTGGGATGAAAATTCTCCTGTTAGAGCTATGCCCCATATCTGTTGATATTCTGTGCAGGATTTTGTTGTGTTTATAATCAGATTGACATCTATGTTTTCAGTGACTATTTGGATGAAATAAACAATGAAGTTTTAGTGGCTCAGCATGAACGCTGCTTTTGAGGAGGGCTAAGGAGATATTTAACATCGTCTTCAGACCTTTCTGATTCTGGGCTTTATTACAGAAAGCAAGCACGCTGTGCATTGCATACTGGAGAGCATGCAGTGGAATTGAAATCATTTTCTGTCATGAATTTTCTGGTTCTGCGCTCTCCACTGCGTGCATCACCTCCCTCCTTGCTGATTGGCTAGCAGCTCCATGTAATCAGCTCATGCAGTATTTCATAAATCCTATTTTCAGGCATTTCCTGGCCTGTGCATTCTGTTCCACATCTGCACATCTGCTCCTTCTGAGGAGACATTAATTTGTCTTCTGCTGCGTTACAAACTTCCCAGTCATTCTTCTATTGCCTGAGTGCTTACCTGTCACACCTGCAAGTGTCTCCTGACACCAGCACTCATTGCTGCTGTGGAGGGCACAACGCTGAGCAAATATTGCCTGTCCAGCAGCTATTCCTTGTTTGTGCTTCAGTTACACTCTCTGTCCCACCCTGCTTTACCTTATGTAATGCCTTGTAAAGGAGACCACAAGGCGGTCAGAAGTACATGTTGTCAGTGAAATGAGACATTTCTTTTCCAATCACGTTTTCCTCAAATATTTCTATTCCACTGGACGCGTTGAAGTCCAGGCTTTCCTCTATAAGTAAATATATGGATGTTCTGCTATACAGTATCTGCAAGTGCTAGCATATCATAAATTATTGAAAGAAGATAAAATACACTCAGATGTGATCAGTGAGAGCTTAGCCAATTTCACTGCAGTCTGCAGGCCAGCAGGAGCACAGGGATACTTCTCGTGGTAGTGGAAGCTGAAGCAAGGAGATTAAAGATAAACTACTGGGTTTATGCTATATTGCAACTGTAATGAATGTAAGGGTCTGAATGTGGTATAAATAAACATAAAACTGGATTTTGCCTTAAAATACTGGGTGGTCTACCTGCTGTAAATTGATTCCCTTGATTTTTCATCTGAGTACTTGCAGAGAGGGAAGTCTGGCAACCAGAATCTGTGTGTGTTTCTGCGGAGAATTTAGGTGCTTAGCCTTGACCCTACTAAGAGATTTCTGAGTCATTTTCAGATCAGCTCCGACTGCATTGTTTGTTTTCTATGCATAATAAGATTTCATTGTTACTTACATCTTTGGATTAAGGACTATAATCTCTTGATCCCTAAAATGTCATCAGATTATCTGTTTAATCATAAGCAAAAGCTGATAGTCTTGATAGTCCATATGAGTTATACAAATTAATTCAGGCACATTACTACCATGCAAGTATAGAAGCTTTCAGCAGAGCTCTTTTTCTCATTAGTCCACAATTAAATGTAGGTTTTTGTCAGACTTTAAATTCACATGTCTTTGTCCTGAGGTGTATAATTGAAATCTCTCATGGAGCCTGACATTACATTTCAACATTGTAAAACATCTTAATTTTGAAGCAAGAGTCTAAAATATTTATGATGCAAGGCTTCGTGATTAGTTTTAAATTATTGATAGCACAGTTATCTAGGCAGGCCCAAACTCTAGTGCCACAACGCGCTCCAGCGTTCACTATGCATAAAGTTGCATGACAGGATTCCAGAGATATTCTCCATGTGACAGAATTCCAGCGATGTTCTCACGTGTCACACCAGGAAGGGGCCGCTGCCTCCCGCCAGTTCCAGCTCTGGACAGCAGAGGGCGCAGCTGACCTGGCTTCACCTCCGGGACGCCGAAGCAGGAGGATTCAGAGTGAATCCCTCAGGATTTTTGGGGGGGAAAAAGTAGCCCTATGTATCCCCTACAGAAGGAATTGGTATGCCAACAAGTAATGTTACCTCTGGGCTTAACTGCTGCATATTACTTGGCTTGTTAAAGCTTTGGTTGCTACAAGTGACAACCCATCATCTTAGCAGTTCACTTGTCTTGCTTGGCTCTCAAATGATGTTATTTGAAGCTACAGGACTGGTTTGAGTTTACAAAGACATTAACTAACCCCTGTGGCTATCACATCCCACATGATAGTTACGTCATCTTTGCCACAGCTAAACCCTAATGAATTTGAGAAGGGTACTGTATTTAAAGACTGGCCGTTCTGACAACTAACTGAATTCTCTTGTAGTTCCCACAGAGGTGAGAGCGACTGTGGATATCACCATTGCATTATTTTACCTGTGGGTGGGGGTAGGGGGAGGCACCTGAACACGTCCTGTTAGAATTTCATGTTCAGAAGCTATACTCTGAGCCAAACACCATATCCAGAAAAAGTATGTACAGCTCAATCCTTTGTAATTTCTTTCTGAGTCATCAGCCCTGTAGGAACGAGCATCTGTACTTGGATGAAGCCTTTAAGGAACTGAACTGGAGGCACTAGTGACAATGAGCAAAGAAAATGAAGTCTGTAGTAGACCTAGCGTCATGTAGGAATATTTCTGTTGCTCATCCCTGTTCTCTTGCCTCAGGCTGCTTTGGACTAGTTTGACATTCAGGCCTCATGTTGTGAAATGCTGAAGTAAGCAGACCTGTGTCTGTAATATACCTAATATAATGGAACCTGTTCCTGATTAGATCTTGGAGTGGTGCTGTAATACACTGTACTTGATTCCTGCCAGGCAGCTCATGTGCCAAGGGAAGTATTTCCAGCCATTAAGTTTCCCTGGTTTTATGTTCAGAAGCTGTTCTCCGCAGAAGTCTCTGGATCACCTGGGAATTCCCAGGTTGTATATGGAGCTGTTATTTGTACCTGGAGTGCTGGACTGCTGCATCAGACACCTGCAGTCTGTGTTTCCTTCTTCTCAGCAGCAACCAGGCAGCAGAGAGCCAATTGCTATATTGACATTACGTGTACATCATAAATCAAAATTCTGTGTTCAGATGTAGAAATCCTGTACTAACAATCAGTTTCTGTGAGATGTTGCAAAACAATTTGACCCAGATCCAGATCCCAGCCCGCAGAGGGCAGCCCGACCCCATGTTTTGCTCCAGTGATGTGCTTAACTTGGGAATTCAGTCATCTGCTGGCATCTCTATCGGCGTGACTTGCTGTGGAATAAACAAGTGAATGTTGTGGAGAATTGGCATCGGCTTGAATCTCAAACAGATTCAAAAGTGAACTTAAAAAAAAAAAAAGTGTGACTAAATTAAACCTTCTGGTTTGGTTGGTTTTTTTTTTAACGTATTGAAAGAAAAATATTGCATGAGAAAACTCATCTAGATCTGAGCTTTAAATACATTACATGTATAACAGATAGATTTATTGGTATATGTCAACAGGCAAGAGAAAGAAAATACCCAAAACTGGTGTACATGAATGTATTGGGCAAGACTAACAGGAAAAGGGTTTTTTTTTTCAAATATTTTCAGGGCTCTTTCAAGATTCGAGTTTAGGGTTGCCATGACTCTAAGACTGTATTTCTGGCTTGTTGGCCCTTGTTCTTCCCCAAGTGTGTCCTGAGTCCTTGTGAAGCAGCCATCACAGTTTCCAGGACATTTTGTCTAAGAGGGGGTGTTTACATGCAGGCATTTGCCTTGGCTATAAAACTGATCAGTGCCAGGTCAGGTAGCAGGGACTGATATCCTGACATAGTATGACAAGGAAGAAGGCATTCAGTTCCTGAAAAAGAGCCAGTACTTTGTGCTCTCAAATCAAATTGCATCCACCAGCTAATTAAGGAATGATCTTGATATGCTCTGAAGGCAGGCCTGTCCAATTCTATACTTCTCAGCCAGAGGGCCCTGCAATACAGAGCTCAGGATAGAAAATACGTGTAAAGAAAATAGCATCTGAGAAATTCAGACAGTGATGTGCGAATTCCAGGAGTACCGGGAGAAACCTAAGTATCTATGATCAGACATCAGATTACACGCTGAGGTACTTTCATGATGATTTAGATAATTAATTTTTTTTGGCCCCAGACCTTCTACCCCACACAAGCCTGGCTGTTCACAGGACAATGTAATGTTTACATTTCTCAGAGTTTGGCTCATTGTAATTGCAGACACAGGTGTATTTCCCCTTCTGATTCATCAAACTTTCACTGTATATAGCAGTGCTGAGAGATTTTGACTCTAGTTTATTCAGAATATGCTTTGCTATTCTTGTCATGTTATTCCTAAATATATTTGCTAAAGTGAACTTAGACCAAGGAAATGCCTGCCATGTTTTACATTATGTAAAAAACTGTGTAAAAAGAGTCTCACATTTAACCAATTCTAACTGCATAATTTAATTCAGAATGGCCACAGCAAGTTCTTTAGGGTAAAGTAGGGCACACAGTGAGATAATGGCCTTACTTGCTGCAGATCTGAGAAATATATCATTAGCAACAAAGGCAGTTTGTGGGATTGTCTCTGCATTTCCTGAAGGCAACCACTGATGCAGGTACTCCATCGTAGAAGGCCACTGGGTTGGTCAGGCAGGACCTGCCCTTGGTGAAGCTGTGCTATCTTTCCAAAATCACCTCCTTCTTCTCCATGGGCCTTAGCAGGCTGCTAGGAGGATCTGTTCCCAGGCAGAGGTGAGGCAGATGGGTCAGTAGTTCTCAGGGTTCTCATTTTTAGCCTTTTTAAAAATAAGAGTAATGTTTCCCTTCTTCCAGTCACCAGGGACTTCACTTGACTTCCATGACTTTGCAAATATGGAGAGTGGCCTGGCAGCCACATCAGCCAATTCCCTCAGGACTCTGGGATGCATCTCATCAGCTCCCACAGACTTGTATTCACAGCTCTTATTCACAGTACATCGTATGTGACCTTGTGAGAACCTGATGAAAACCTGATTAGGTTTCTGACACTGAGCTCTTTTTTGGGATCTTCCTGATAAGGTTCACACATAGCAGTGATGCTGAAGTTCTTCAGCAGTAAATGCTGCCCAGCATTGAGATGACCTTTGCAAAGCTGACTCAGAAAAGAATTTGTCATTTTGGCCCTTGTGTCCTAAGTTCCCACAGGTACAGCAGTCATTTTGATGGAAGAGCTATATAGAGTAGGTGTTAACAGGCTTCTCTGAAGGCTTTTCTGTAGTTTTCCAGGATCACCAATATTTCTGGCTTATATAAAACCCATGGCATTTGTGTGATGGCATGATCTTATATAATCTTTCTATGTAAATCTATGTAAAACTTTTTGGGTTATTTAAGTCTGGTAGTCAAGAGTGGCTCAGGATAACATAAGTTCAATATTGTAACTTTTGCCATAGAAGTGCATATTCCACAGACAATATGGAGAGTTGAATAACACACAGAAGAAGGAAATTTTTAAAGAAAACCTGAATAAGGAGAAATAAGAAAGATCACTCTGGGATTTGTCTTGCTCATGAGAGCTTCCTATAATTTTGAAATTTTTGTGGTTTTTTTTTCTCCCCGTGATTAAGTCTTTTTATATATATATATATGTGGGGTATTTGGGGAAAAAAAAAACTTAAGCAAAGATTTCTATTAATATTTGGTGTGAGTAATTTGGAGCTCAGTTCTCCTTTGAAATACATAAATGAGACCTTTTCTCCAAAAAGATTAGTGGGAGCTGCCCTGGAAGCTCAGTGTAATCAGTGAAAGGCCATGCATTTATGTGAATATCTTGTCCATTAGTGACTAATTGCAAATTCTTGTAAGAGTCTTATATTGAAAGTAAGAGAGCTGTCTTGCTTTCTTGTCATTCATGTCACAGAAAACTATTTATTCTGAGCTTATTAAAATTCTGATTAAATTATCAGGCTTAGTAACGCTCTAGATTTTTTCCTTTCTAATATATCTGCTATAGGTCTGATTTCCCTAAGAAAGAAGCCAGTGGCATTATGGTGGAACATATTGGAAAAATTTGTAGAAAAATCCCATTGTTTCTATCATTATTCAGGCCAATCCTGGCCATCCTTGCCATTTGCCTTGCCCACAGAAGTTGTTCTTGGAAACCTACTTCTGTAAGAATTTGTGTGTTGTTCCAAAAAACCCCTGATTTTTCTCACAATGATTTTCAAGAGCAAAGGTCTTGCATTGTGCAAAAATAGGTACATTCTGTTATATATATAACTTAGATATAAGTTATCTGCATCAGACAAAGATGCTATGCTGACTTTTTTTTTTAAATCCCTAGTCATTCTTTGCTGATTTTCATGAAAAAAAATAGATGTACATAAAAGTTACGGGATCTTAATTACTTTTGAAACTACTATCCTACTTTTTATGAGACAAACTGGTCCAAAGGTGATGAAAGAACTTTCTTTTTTTGTATTCACACCGTGGCTATGTGATGGCAAGGTGTGCTGCACAGAGAACACAGTCCAGTATTTGGGATACTTTTCTTTGAAGATGCAAGTTCAATGCTTTGCTCTGACGTAGATTTTCTCTGTGACCTTGGACAACACATTTAGCTCCTCAAGGACATTGAGAGAGGATTTGGAAGCACCTATTGTTTGGTAAAATATGTTAATGTTTGGGCATCTCTAAAAAATCATGAGGTGCCTATTTGGCTCTCTTGAAGCCTGAATACCTTAAAAAAATTACCTTAATGGATCTTTTTACACCATGAGTTAGAAGCTTAGGCTGTCTGTACAGTCAATAGCAGAATGCAGGAGGTAGGATCCTGCTTCTCAGCTGACTAATTCAGAAGCCTCAGGTAGATGCCTGAAATAAAACAATGTCAATCACTGCTCCTTAATGGACTTCTAAAGTAGTCAGGAAATGGCTCAATCAAACAGCTCAACAGCTGCTGCTGCGAAAAAGGATCATCTCTGTTGCCTCTAATGGTTCCTCACCCTTCCTGGCTGTGCAGTTCTGCACTCGCCTTCAGTCATGTTCCAGTCAGTTTATCTGAGCCTTTGGTTCAAAGAGCAAATGTAGGGAATTTGGATACAGAAAGTGAGCAACTCTTTGCTAATTAATGAGCTAAAGTAGTTCCAAGAGGATCAAGGCAATGCTGCAGTGAGGGAAGGAAGAGCACATGTGTTGGACTAAGAGAACAGGGAGCACACAGGAGAGTGAGCAAGCCTTGGATTGGCTTGTGCATCTTCTCTGACTCAACTTCACCTGTAAAATAAAAATAATGGTGTCTCACTTCTCTGTGCCTTCTTTTCCCTCTTCAGCTTCCCTCCATATTCCCTACATACTGGCAGGATCTCACACAGCAACTACAGGAGCTGATTCAGCTGCCCACGTGCAGGTTGCCCAACTGGTACTTGTGGCTAATGAAGACGTGGCCTCCAGAAGTGGCAACTGTCTCCATTGCAGCTTTTCTCCCTTATTTTCATTTCTCTTCTTAAGTGCTAATTGCTACAAAACTTATAGGGATGTAGAACTTGTTCTGAATTATACCTTTTAGTCAACCTGAATTGAAATTCTCCATATCCAAATCTGAAAATTATTGGAGGCGACTTGATGGAGGGGACAGACAAAAAAATAAAACTCCATCAGCCTCATTTCCTCCAGAAACCCAGCTAAAAAGCTTGTTTTAATAAACGAGTGCTGTATCTGACCCATTTTAGCATTCTCTGGCCAACATGTCTGTTGAACTTCTCTGCCACAGAGAGTTAACACAATGAATGGAAAAAACTCTTTGTGTTCTATAGAATCCCAAGGTACAAATGCCTTTCCCTTCCTACTTCCTAGCAGTATAAAGAAAGGAAGTTCTTCATTAAAAAGCTAATTTTTGCATGTTCCTGAACCTTCTTGTTAAAGCCGTCTATTAAGTACCGCATAGGAGAGCCTGTGATAGTGCTAGTCAGAAACTCGCTGAAGGAAGTGCATAGGAAATTACTTAATTAAAAATACAAAATTCCGTCGTATTACATTGACTGAGGAAAACCTTGGTGCTTTTGGACAAGGAAGAAAATTTGAGTTGTTTGCAAGTGGGAAATTCTTCTAATTTCAGAAAATAAGCAGGGAAAGGTACTGTTTTTCAAGCGATGTCAGATCACCAGCTAAGGATAATGCCAGAGGAGTTTAGAAAGAGAAAAAAATTTAAGATTGATTTTATTCCTGCTGCGAGATTCAGAAACATTTTCAAGGGGCAAGAAAATGGAATGATATAAGGAATATGATTGAAGTGTGGGGAACACTGGGGTAATCCATGGCAAAGAGAGCTGGATATAACTAAAAGTCTTTGCAGTGTGTGAGCATGAGCACAAATAGAGACAAAGAGATGTACCAGTTCATTTTTTGTGCCTGTATCACCTGATGAGAGGGCATGTGAGCGTTGCCCATCCTGCTGCTGCTTCCATGCTTCCCTACACAAATGCACTCCCTACTCGGCTGGCATGAGGGGGAAGGTGAGCAGTGCCAGAGGGTTGATCTGCCAGAGCAGAGGCGCTGGCTGGGCTGCACTTGCAGACGGCACTGGGGACACGTGATACCTCTCTTACTAGCATCCATTCCTGACCTGTGGCCACATGATAATGCAATCTTTACCACCTCTCTTAAATAAGAAGATTCTGGTAATTGTGGGGTTTTTTGATAGGAAATTTGTGTAGGCTTCTTGCTAGTATGAAGATGTATAGTGTATGGTAGATCAGAATGGAGGAGTGTGATTCAGTCTCTCCTGTCATTTAGTTTGCATGTTGGCTCCTTGCTGAACATCACAGATTGGGCTTTCTGTTTTTCAGTTCATAGTTGCCCATTCTGAAATTGATAAAAGTCTGCTTTAATGCTTTAACTGCACTATTCTGATGTGCTCTTCTGACCTGTCATTCTTGACAAACTAGATTGTTGCTTTGCTTAACTCTTGCCACCATCTAATAATCTGGTGGTGTAGGGGTTTTCTTTTTAGTGTGGCATGGGAATATTTGGCTTTACCAGGCTGGAGGCTGGGCTGCCATGAGTAAAGGTGTCCACCAGATACCGATCTTGTTTTTCTGGTGCGTCGCAGTTGGTCGCTCGGTGCTTTTATTAAGGTGCCAGGAGGAAGCTGAGTGCTCTTTTTCTGTGTGTTAACGCCAAGATTGCTTTGCAGACAGCGTTGCTAGAAATTCTGTGTTTATATACAATTTACATACAGTTATGCAGGTGTATCTTTGCTGTTCGGTGCGTGAATTTCAAGTTGTGCCACAGACTTCAGCGCCAGGTCCCGAACGAGCAGAGCTGCTGTCGCACGGCGCTGTCAGTGACTCCGGGAGCAGACACGCCTATCCAGCACTCCAAGGAGCTGGAGCTCTGCCGCGCCGCTTTCC
>VZTX01011181.1:13863-40936 GCA_013400915.1 Pardalotus punctatus
CGTTAAATGACGGTGGGAACGGATGGATGTGTGGAGAGAAAGGGGCATGGTGGTGAGGGTGGGCATAGGGTCAGACCTCGGCGGGTGTTGCTGCTCAGGGAATGGTAACGGATTGGAACTGGGTGTCTGATGAGCGCAGTGAGGCATCTGGCTTGTCTTGTCATTGGTAACGCAAGTGCTCCTGGTAGGGTGTGGTGGTAAATCCAATCGTCAGACTGAACCTCTGACGGACATTTGCAACTGGCTTGAAATGATCGTTTTGAGTTTTACTTCGGATTTGCATTTTTAAAAATAATGGCCTAAACCTGAATGGCCTTTGTCTTTTGCATGCGTTTGTGTGTAGACTCTGGCTGTGTGTTTGCCCGTCTGGGCTGGAGATGAACTGATCAGCCTCATTGATTGCAGATCTCGTCCCAAAGTTCTGCTTCCAATATGAGAAACTGGCACAGGTGTGGCAGAAAGACTAATGCTTTTAGGATTTTTATTATAGTTAGTACAAATTAAAGGACTGGAGACATAAAGTTAAGAATTTTCTGAACATTGTCATAACAAAGCAGAAATACTTGTAAGCATCTCCTGAGGACAGACAATTATCTGCACAATAATGGCAAGTAAAACCACTCCTTGGCTATCTCTGACATGAAAAAAATCCTTTATAAAAATTACATATTACAAATTGCCAAGCCCCTGAATGTAAGGATACATCTTATTTGTTCATCCCTTGATCTCTCTGCATCTTCATCTATTGAATACTGCTCAGCACAGACCAGCTCTTTCATCTGCTTGGATTCCCATTGACATCCAAAGGGGCTTCATGCACATTGAAGACATCGTGTGACTGCTAAAAGGTTGTTGGCATTTCGTAGCTGTGACCATACTCCCAAACCATCACACCCATTTTAGATATAAATAATAAATGGTGTTAGAGTGCCATAATTCTTCATGGAACAGTACATTTCTTGCTTTAGGGAGAAATGGACCATATTGGTCTCCAAAGAATCCATTTCTGGAAGAACACTAAGTATATGAGCATCAGTGCTGTGTGAAGGCTGTGTTAGTACTTGTGGGGATCACCCAGCAAAGCTTTATAACATGAAATAGATTTGTTGTCATTGAGGGGGTACTTGGATTTGAGAAAGTGACATAAAAACTTGGTGATTTCAGTTTTGCAGATGACTCACAAAACCTGAACTGCACAGAAGGGTAAGCCAGGGAACATTTCCACTGGCCATATTCCCCTTTCCTGCCCCCACTGTCCCTCTTTCCCATTCATCTGCACAACACATGATGCTTGATGCCTGCTTAATTCTGCTGGAGAGCTGCCTGGAGAAAGAAAGTGAATTCTCTCTAAGTCCCTCTTGTGCCATCTAGTTTTTTCAGAGTAATTAATTGGAGAGAGAGAGAGCAAGACAGTCCATAGGACTTTAGGGAAGTAGTGAATAAGATTCATGAAACAGGTGACGATATTAATTTCTCTCAATATATCCTTTTAAATTTTATCCAGTGGACTTATGGGGAAAATACGTGAGTCTGGGCAAATACATAGATTTATTCAGTATTGACCAAAGGCTGTTGGTGTGTGAAACAGTATAGATCGTTGTTATTATTATTAATCATGTTAAACACTACTGCTGTTAAAATCTTACATAGAAACTTACTTTTAGACACTTAAGTGGTATGACAGGTCTTAATGAGGTTGCTCATGAGAACGTAGCACAAGTAAGAAGCGAGTCTTTAAGGGATTAGGGCTTTGTTCAAATGCCAGATAGGGACCCTTTGCTTCATGAAGGCAGATTACCTCATGCATATGCAGTTTCATTAAAACCACCGTATCATTATGGTCTGCAAGCTCAGCAAATATTGACTGTTAATATTTTATGTGGTGTTAGATGTCCAAAGGTGA
Source organism: Pardalotus punctatus (assembly GCA_013400915.1). Taxonomy (NCBI): domain Eukaryota; kingdom Metazoa; phylum Chordata; class Aves; order Passeriformes; family Pardalotidae; genus Pardalotus; species Pardalotus punctatus. Next base: position 15,767 of record VZTX01011181.1, read on the forward strand.
TCGTTATTATTCTGAATGCATCAAGCACTTGGAGCTGTCTGCTTGTTGATTATATACCAAACATAACTAGCATAGCATAAGAGTTAAACATTCACCCATGCCATTTTTCTTTCTAAACTGCAGAAGACATTCAAAGGATAGAAAAAACCATCACAGTATTATCAGTGTTCAATCTGTGCAGCTCTCTATTCATCTCTTTTGCTCCAGGAGGCAGCATGGTGTAGTGAACTGACTGCAACAGATGACAGAAGAAACTCCTGAAATCCAGCAGTATCTCTCGGCTTTTGAACCATTCCTTTTAAATCTTCTGCTTTAGTTCCCTGTTGTTATTTAATCAAAACTACCCATATAGTCACTGAAATTATGACAGATCATAAATCAATACATAAATTATAACTAGTGACACAAATTCATGTAACTTTGCCTTAAATGAAACCCTGGATTAAAGCATTTTATGCTTCCCTACTTGTACAATGGAACTAATGGTAGCTAAGTTTTTCAGAGGGGCTGCTGTGGGGACTAATGGCTCACCTGTGCCTTAAGATGAATTTTCTGAATTTTTCCTTTTTTCCTTCCACTCTTCACAGACTACGTTGTTGCAGTCCTTCACACCTGTCCCTCAACTCCTGTTGTTACGTAAATGGAAGGTCTCTAACATTCTTCTGCCACTTTCCTTGTAGTATGGCTCTAGCAGATGTGTTGACCAAATGCCAGATGAAGCAGCGCAGATGAGTATTCCCAGAACTTTGAACGAATAATTGTTTTGGAAATCTGGTGACTGAACTGGGAGCTGAAACAAACTTTGAAAAATCACTTTTCTCTTCCTTGTCAAGTTGGAGTCCTTCCCAGGGCACTCTTATGTCCTGCTCTACAGCCTGTTGGGATCAGTGGAGAGCTGCCATTGACGTCAGTCAGGCTTTTTAGTTTTGCAGTTTGCAAAAGGCTTAATATTCTACTTTCAGCTGTTGTTAAGTAGTTGCTGTTAGGACTCATACATGAGTGAATTTGGGTGTTGGAGTAAGCCTTATAGATTGTTGCTTACCTAAGGGCTTGTTTGCAAAGAGCTGTAAATTCCCTGGATGAAAGACATTTTTCTAAAGCCAAGTATAACTGTGACCTACTTGTGCATGTTATCTCACACTGCTTAAAAACTGTCAAAACTACTTGTTATCATGAAGGTCTAAGTTAATGGAAAAATGGCTATTTTTAACTATTATAATCTTCAGTTATGCTAGAGCAAACAGGCAGAAATGGGAGTGTTTGGTGTGGTCAAATACAAAGATCTTTACTAATTTTTCTCCGTAAATATTGAAAGAATTAGCGTGAGCTGTATTTAGTCCGGTAGGCAACTACTTCAGGAAAACAAAGACATGTGAAATAGGAGGTTTATCAATACTGATGTGGTTTTTTAATGAAAAAGTCACTGAATTTTGATAGAAGCTAATGTTAAAGAAATATTATTGCTGTCCAGTATTAACAGATTGTAGTGTGCCACTCTGATGCTGCAAACATGGGTATTGTAAGGAAGGAAGGTGCAGTTTTTAGCCTGCTCAGTAGTTGAAGTAGTAGAGTTGTTTGGCTTAAGAATTTATTTTATACTACAATCCTTGTCTTTTCCTATATGATTTTTTAACAAATGTATCTCAAACACTTCTCAATTCAGACAAATAAATCACCATGACAGTGGTGAGAGAGAGGCTTTGTCCTCATTTTACAGGTGAGACAAGTCTTGGACTTTTTTTTTTCCTTTTCCCTGAATCTAAGGGTCAGGTCAGAACAAGGGAATTTCTGCCTTCTGGGCCTCTTCTCAGGCTCCTCATTTGTTCTTATGCAAGTTGATAATAGAGTTCTAACAGCAGATGATAAACTTCTGCTCATTATGTTGTGCTCTGGTAGCAATTCTTTCTTCATGGACACAGTGCACATTGCTTGGTTGATCTACCTCACAGCTGTGAACTTTTGCGTGAAGAAAACACAGATTTTTCAATGAGAAATTTACATACTAAATCTTGAGTTCCTATCATTAGCAGCCTTTATTTTTCTTTTCCCAATCTCCTTCTTCTCCTCAGATAGCTGTAGACATGGCTGCTTTTGCTGGCAGCGATGCTTTTGATTGAAGTCTATGCTGAGTGATTTAAAAACTTGCTGCTGGGAGCTTCTGGTCAATGTTTTATTATGGTCTGTGATTTTCAGGGTAATATTGCTCATATCTGAAGGAACCAGCCACTTAAGAGGTGGCTGAAATCTAGTTCTGTGTTTTTCTACTTCTTGTCAGAGGTATTTCTTTCAGGCATGTCATAATGTCCCTCATTTGTGATGTGACTGTTTTGTGGCTGTCACCAAACGGTCTCAGGCCGACTGACCTGGAGAGTGGGGCAGTGTGACCTGGCTGGACATTTCCTTCATTTTAGAAGTGGAGAATTTTAGCACGTTTACAGTAGTTAAATATTGTACTTTCAGTACTTCCAGTCCTGGTGATTTTCTCCAGTTTCCTTGCTACAAGGCTCCCTAGCCCAGAGGAGCGCGTTCTTGGCACGGTTTGGGGCTCTGCAGCACTACCTGAGGCAGCCTCTGTGTGCAGTCATGCCGACACAGCTGTTCCCACTCGGAATACCTATGCAGGGCAGGATTTGGAACTGGCTCTGAGAGCTTTTCTCTCCTCAGCTTTTGCCCTGAATTTCTTCTCTGCTGGTATCATGCTGTTATTTAATCCGGTCTGTACTTTATTTCTTCTAAATGCATGTAATGACTTACGCTTTTTTTCACTAGTTACTCATTTTAGGGCTTGAACCTCAGTTTAATGCCTTAAGTAGCTCAGAATCAGCACCTGGATCATCAAATCACTTAAAGCAGTGCGTGTCCGTACATGAGAGCCAGTAACTGCACCCGAATCTTTAGGCCTGGGAGAGCTTTTGTTCCAGTGGGAAAGAAGAATATTTTACAGAGGTATCTGATTTAAACAGCTGTATCTCTTTTAAGCTGATCCTTTTTAAGTTTTGGTGCCTTGTCCCATCTTTTTTCCTCTCAACAAAGTTTAGTCTGTACAGTTTAACCTCTGAGATTAATGAGAATTAGTCCTGAATGCATGGAAAAAGTTGCACAGACTAAAGGCAACAGCAAGAGGAAACTGGGACAATGAGGTGTAGGGTCTATTTTAGATGCATGGCTTTGAAAGGAATTGCAAAGAAGGAAAATAAGCATCAGCTTATGGAAGGAAAAGCCAGCAAAATTGCTTTTAGTGAAGAACACCAGAACCTCATGTGTTTCACAGTCTCTGAAAACAACCTTGTGGAGATTTCTTTTTGTTTTTTCCTTTTAACAGGTTTGAATTGAATATTTCAAATTATATTTTAATCTAATCTGTTAGTAATTGAATATGAAAACCACACATGGTTAGTTCATGTGACTGGTGTAGTATTTCTGAGTTTTGCAGTGCTAAGGCAGAAACATGCTGCGGAAAGCAGACTTTTGCCTGTGAGCTCTGAGACCAGCAAGTAGCCCTTAATTTTTTTCTCACATCTGTTTAGGCAACATTAGCTTTATAATTAGGTGTTGTTCTTCATTAAAACCTAAAGAAAACTCCTAAACATTATACAGCAATACCAGAGAAAAACTGAGACATGAATTTCTTTAAAATGCTCAGCCTTTATTGTGTCATGTTTTCAGAAAGAAATAAATTTTCAGAAGCTCACACCCAAATAAGATTCCCAGTTCTATAAACATTATTGTGCATTACATTCTGTATTCTTACTGGTCCCATGAGTTGTGGAGAGAAATCCTTAGTTTGTAAACAAGGTTGAATCAGACAGGCTTCACCAAGGTACACCAGTGCGATGGGGTTGTTTTACTGTCTTCTTTTCCTATTTGCAATCCGGAATTTAATCCAGAATCAGGGTTTTGGTGAGTCAGTTTGCTCCATGTAACTGCTGAAATGCAGCCACACCCACAGTACAGAGCCTGCTGTTCACATGCACGTATTTGAGTTAAAATGCAGAGCTTTAGCACCTGCCCAAGCTCTTGGGTGGGTTCTGCAGCCTCTGTTGAGTTCTGTGCTGCTTCAAAGTTTGTTGTGGCCACCTTACATATCCTTGGAGATATTTCTTCATGGATAGAAAAGATTGCATGTACTTCATGTTTGTTGAAAACTATTACTCTGAACTCCACATTTTGAAGTGGAAGGAGGATCTGGTCTCATCATTCTAAAATAGATTGGTGTGTAAAAAAGTATGATGAGCCAGAGTGTTTGTGGCAGCAGTGTGCCCTCTGCCTCCAGAGAGGAGGTTGCTGGTGTTTTCCTGCTGTGCTGGTAGGAAAGCAGGGAGAAATCCACGGGAGAGATGCCTGCTTTGTGCAGCTGTGACTGAGGGCACTCTGAACAGAAGTGTGAAATAGGAATCATCGAGAAGATGATGTTCTCAAAGGTGATGCAAAAGGTACTTTTATCCCCTGTGGTGCATTTGCAGTTTCATCTTAGAAGGTGGTACAAGAAAACCAGTCCAAGCCAGCCAGCAAATTGTGAGCTTCTGACTCCCTGAAGCCTTTAGACCTGTGCTTAACTCTCTTTGGAGCATGCTGAAGGCTGCAGTACATCTTGCTGTTCATTGATGAAGCCAATGATAGTTTTTTCTATTTCATATTCACAGACTCTCTTCTTGATAACTTACTGCCATGGCACTAAGAAATTATCCTTTTGGAGGTCGGTCAGAAAAGTGAGTGGTCTTAGCACAGTGGTCTTTACAGGAAGGGCATGATGAGAATTCCTGGTTTTACTGCTTCCTTACTAATAAATATATTTTATTCTGTTTCTGGAATGGCAAAACAGGTCATAGAGATGAACACATTTTAATAAAAAGTGTGAAGCTGGAACATTTTTTGCAACATTTTTTTAGTACTTGTCATTCCCTTTGCTATAACTGGTGCCTCAACTTGATAAATGGACTCTCATTTTAACTGCTGTTTCCTTCAATGTAAGTCTTATACAAGTAAAGACTGTGAGATTTCACTCAATGAAAGGATTCTGCTTTAATTACTGTTATTATAAATCTGATTTTGTTTCTATTACATCAGGCTCATATGAAGCATCTTTGATCAACAGAGAAGTCAGCAAAACTGCTGTTCAAATTACAGTTTCCTTTTAACTAGTGATGAAAGCTTTCAGTTTATTTTTGGCATTAGAAAGTCTGGGAGACAACCAGGTTATATAAGAGCTGAAACCTAGTTAATGATAAAGAAACATAGCTAAGAGTCTGTAATAACAACAAATCTGAAAAAGATGTTCCAGCTCTAACTCTTGGTCCTACTTACAGAGCATGCAAAACAGTTTATGCCAAAGTAATGGCTTTCTCTGGTGTCCTGGGTTGCCACTTCTCTTCATCAGTGTTTGTGGGAGAGCTGACTTCCATAAGGACTGTGTAAGATGAATGAATTTTATAGAATTCGGGTATAAAAGGGATGCATTTAGGATTTGCTGTGCCACTGAAGGTAATGGTAATACCTTGTTCAGTGGAACAGGAACACAGTTGAGCCTCTGGTGAGCAGTGTGGAAATCAGTGGTGTTCTCAGAACAAAATCCAAAAGGAGAAAAACATTATTTTTCTTGATGGAAAGCTCACTTAAGTGAAACACGAATCTAAGCACTTTTACAATTAAGTTTAGTTGCAAAAAGAATTGTGCTGAGTATTTATCCACATAGGCTGCTGCTGAAAGCCAGCAAAGTGTGAGCATACTGATTTTCTGTACCTAGGACATTCTTCATCCCAGTCCGAAGGGTGTGTACAGGCACGGACAGGCCGTGCCAAGGTGTGTGTGAATAACTCTGTCCCACAAGAGGAGATCTCCAGATGCCTTGAGTGGTTTATAATGAGCAGAGCTCTAAAACCTACTACCTTTCACTGGAAGTATGCCCAGCCTTACTTTCCTAATCTTGGTTTCACCTCTTCTCATGAATGTCCTCTGCATATGAATGTAGACAAGATGCCATTTGAATGTTTCTATGGCCTTCTGCTGCCATTGTATAAGTTTCTCTTTTATTGTCCTCATAAGCCAATAAAATAGTTAATCTATAATCAGACAATCCATTAAAAACTTGGGGCATATGTAAATAAGAGCAAAACTTACTGCAAGAAGACAGTTTTTTTATATAATAGTGTGGTTATCCAAAACTCTTTATTCTACTTTATGAGCTGGAGATAATCCCAAAATTATTCAGTCCAGACTTTGATCTAAGGAAGAGTAATAAAACTTTGATCATTGTTGAATTGGCAGCGGCTATAAAAAGCCTATGTTATATTTCTCTCTTAGTAACACTAGCTAAATCCAAAATAACTGATAAAAGATTTTGATGATTGCAGTTTAAGGATGCTTTCGGACTTGACCTTAAGTAATCTCTGTCCAAAAATGTCTATAAATACTTTTTTCTATTTTCTGTTGCCAGATGTTTTGATATTTGTGATGAATGACAAAAATGTTTTGTGTACTTAGATGTGCAGTGCACGTTTGGAGTCTTGTGTTTCAAAGAAAAAGGTTCTGGTTAACTGATTATGTTCATATATGATTCAATTAATTTCCAACAAAATTCTGATACCGTTGTTCTTATTTCTATCTTTTTGAAAATGCCATTAAAAAATTTTAAATTGCCAGCGTCTGTGACTGCGTTATAGTGGTCACAGTGATACCATATTTGTTTTCATGCTTGCAACATAGTAAATGTTTTCCTACGTGTTTATGGAAACAGCTCTTGTGATGCACTTGCTTTAGAGCTGCAGCTGAACAGGGGAAATTTATTCTAGCTTTACTATTATAAAACTTATAGGAGAATGTAAAAACCCAAAAAGCCATCTAGCATTTTTTATATTGTACTTTGGGATTTTAAAGTATTTGGAATTGTAGGTGTCAACAAAGCTTGCAGACTACTGGACTTTCTTTGGAGCTTTTAAATTTCTATTCAGTAAGGAAAATGGCTGAAAGCTTAATGGCAGCTGATTTCAGGTTCTTTAACATATTTTTTATTTCCAGATACAGCATGACCTCAGTCCCTAGATAGTGCAGGGGGTTTTCAGCCTGTGTGGCAGGGGTGTAGAGGTCCATGTAATGTTTGCCTAAGTGTTTCAAGAGTCAAATGGCATGAAAGGGCTGTATCTTGCTCTTCTTTCTGCCAGGCTGGCCTGGCGCTGTGCATTTGGCTTGTTCTGTACAGCTTGTGGTGGTACGAAAGTTCAGCAGGGCAAGAGCCAACCTTTCCCTTCCTTTGAGTTTTCCTGCTGGCTGGCTCCCTGCTTGACGCAGGTACTCTGCACATCTAAGGTTTTCTTTAGTAACAACGGTCTTGTGGTTTGGCCAATAAATCCTATTGAGTCAAAAACGTTCAAAATTTAGATTTGGGAGACTTTGTGACTTCTTGCAATAGCAATCGTCCCCTCTTTCTCTTGTCCTCTGCTGACAGCATTTGTGGATACTGGGAGTCCTCATTTTTCCTTTCTGCGAGGCACAGGCCAAAGCAGACCAGTACTGTAAGATGCATTTTATTCTCTGTCCATTGTTGCCACTCCGTATTTATCAAAAGCAAAAAGACGATGTGCCTGAAGGGGGATTAAGAATCCTACCATCTTGCTATTTATGATGCTCAGGAGGTATTTTTAGTAAAGGTTGTTGGTGCTGCTGCCCAAGGGAATGGCTGGGAGAGGGTAGGTCAGGAGCAGCCAGCCGGAACTAAGGAGTCCAAAGGCTGGCAGTGCAGGGAAGGGGTAACCCCGCAGAGATCCCCTTGGTGGCTGCGTGCATGCGCAGGAGCGTGTTCCTGTGCACAGCGACAGACTGGGAGTCTGGATGGAGAGCAGCTAAAGAAACTAGAACCACCTGTGCAGCCGTCTGAAGGAGGGGAGGAGATAATTCGTGCTCTGTTCCACACAGTTTCTCTTCCCGAAGGATTGTTGGAGTTCCATGAAATGGTTTTTCTGTGATACTCAGCTTCCATAGATGAACCTCTCCTCCAAATTTACAGATCCAGCAAGAGCTGCATGTTTCTTTTAGATTATGACTCAGTTTTCCAAGGAAGCAAGGTCAAAATTAAGCCTTCTACCCTTACTAAATTTGCCTCCTACCCTTTCCTGTGGAGACTGAGAAGCCGTGAGAGCAGTGAGTGAAGGAGATTGCAGGAGCTGTGGAGAGTGGAAGAGCTCACCTGGGAATAGTGAGCAAAAGAGACATTTAAAGTGGGGTGAAGCAAGAGAGTGTGCGTGGAAATCCTTTTTCAAACTGGTAGAGAGGCAGAACTGACACAGACAGAATGGCCCTGAGTCTAAAAAAGATTAAAAGAAATGGGAATAGAGAATATTTAGAGAGTTACAGAATGGATTTATAAGTGCTCCGGTGTCAAAAAGCTTTTTGTTTTTATTTCTTTATTTTTTGGGTCCCTCCAGTAGCCTAGCGGTCAGTCAAGGGGAGTGTGTGCTGGAGCAACTGTCCTTGGAATTGCTGCAAATATTTCTGTGATTTTCTGAAGGGAGTGGAGGGAAGTATTGGAATGTAATAGCCTGAGGAAAAACTCTTTGCTGCTTAAAACCTCTGAACGCTTCACAGACTGATCTAGGAGCTGGTGCTCTGCCAGATCCTATTTTTAGGCAATTAGGTTTATGAAATTATGCTTCTCTAGCATTATCACACAAGCATAGGGCCTGGAAAGGGAGTGGGGAACACGTGTGCAAGCATATGACTTTTGGGGGGAAAGATATAAAACTGAGTTAGGTGCCATGTTTCCATGTTTCCTGGCAAAGAACTAATCTTAAGTGAGACTCAACAGCTCCAGCCCTGGCGTGTTTCCATCCTGCTGAATTGCACGGTCTACTTAAAAGTAGGATCTGCTATTTTCCTTGAATACATGCTTAATTTTTTTTCTACTACTGCTTTCATTGCACTGCAAGTTGCTGTTTCGAGCAGAAGTATTAGGAGATTTCCTAGGGCAATGAGGAAACCCCATCATCTCAGGCATGTAAAGCAACTAGAAAATATGCCAATGGAAGTCTTGTGTTAATTCACTGGGAATGGGTTAATTATGATGTACTTTTGATTTCTGACCTGTCTAAAGACACCCACACATGAAGGCAGAACTGATCAAGTGTTTCTGTGAATGTAACAAATAGTTTTTCTGTTTACAAAATACACTTCATGTTAATGAAACTGGGGAGACAGGAAGAGTAACTGGAAGAGAAAATGAAGTCTACAGGAATCACTGCTGCTGCCTAAACACCAGTAATGTTATTAACAGTTCCAAATTTAACCGTTTTAGACAGAATCTATCTCCCTTCATGCTGGCTGGAAACAGTTTACTTAGTGCATTCTCATTTTCTGATTTCCAGCAACAAATGTGTGTCAGAGATTTTTCTAAATTCTAGGATAAAAAATAATGTTTTGACACCACTATGGGAGAGCATTGCTGCATTTATAATGCATGTTACTGTGCCTACTCAGAATTTCTTCAAAGTGTGGAGTCCTTAATAAAACATGAATTGATGTTTCTTCCCCAGATTGAATTCCAAAAACAATACTCATCATGGACTGAAATAGTTTTTGGACTCTATTAAGTTTAATTTTCTGACCCACCCTCCTTAATTTCTGTAATGCAAAAGTAATCCAGTAGGAAATCTTTAATTCGTCTTTTCATTCTGTCCAACATTTTTCACCACCAGTATTTATAGGTTCTGTAAACATTCTTTTCTTAAGAGTTGGTCTTGGAACCACAAATGTTTAGTATCAAATTCATTTTTCACTAGGAACTGGAAGTTAAAAACCTTTCTAAAATGGTTATTTGCCCATTCTTAAAATGTCCAGCAGTACTGTGCCTATGCTTGGGCATATTCTGCAGTATCAGAGGGTGAGGCAGACACAGCAATTTGATCTTTCTTATGGACTTCAAAAATAATCAGAATGCCTTTTATTTCTGATCTATTTCTCACCTGAATGGCTGTTTAGAAACTGAAATGCTTATTTTATGGGCAGAGAATATATTGGCAAAAAGTAACTTCTGGTAGTGGAGCTCTTGGAAGAGAAACTGTATTCTTTTTGGTTGTGTAAATCTGGAATAACTGCAGAGGCCAGCAGAATAATTCCAGATTTGTACTAGTCAGAAAGAGGAGTTGGTCAGATTTTTGGTGTGATAGGAAGCAGAGGAAGATACTGAGCATAGGTCTGGTTGTAGGGACGGTTGCCTGGGGGCAGGATGAGGCACACAGCCCTTTCAAGGCCCTTTCACCACTAGCAGTGTGTGACTGCTGTGGTTTCACCCCAGCCAGCAGCTCATCCCCACTCAGCCACTCACTCACTGCCTTCCGAGTGGGATGGGGAGAGAGTCGGAAGAGTGAAAGTGAGAAAACTCGTGGGCTGAGATAAAGACAGTTTAATAGGGAAAGCAAAAGCCACACACACGCGCGTGAAGCAAAACAAAGAATTATTCGCCGCTTCCCCTGGGCCGGCAGGTGTTCAGCCATCCCCAGGGAAGCAGGGCTCTTTCATGTGCTGTGGGGATTTGGGAAGGCATCACGCCACCACTCCCAACAGCTGCCCCTTCCTTCTTCTTCCCTCAGTTTTGCATACTGAGCATGATGCTGCATGGGCTGGACTGTCCCTGTATTGAGGTCAGCTGTCCTGGCTGTGTCCCCTCCCAGCTCCCTGGGCTCCCCAGGCTGCTCACTGCTGGGGTGGGGTGGAGCAGAAAAAGCCTTGACTCTTGTAGGCGCTGCACAGCAATAATGAAAACATCTCTTCATTATCAAGACTGCTTCCAGAGCAAATCCAGAACATTGTGTCCTACTAGATACCATGAAGAAAATTAACTTTGCCCCAACCAAAACCAGCACCCTGTCACTACACAGGGCTCTGTGCTAAGGGACACACAATTTTGTTCAGATGTGTTTAATCTGAACCCCTGTTTTGGAGACTTCAAAACAAGGGGGTTTTGCACTTTTTTTATACATGTGAGCAGAACAGAGAGCCCCAAGAATATATTGTTATTATGAAATTTAGCTGATAATGAAGATGGTTACACTTTGGGATGTTTAAAAGAATATTAATTGTATACAGTGATTCATAAGCTGCATGAAGCTGAATAAGCATTCCCCTGTTTGAAAGAACGACAGTGGGCATTGTGATCTTTGGGGAATCATTCATCCTGGCAGTTAAAGGAGTCTAGGTAAAGTCTGTATTTCATACAGAATCTGCTTTATCTGATCTAGGACATGATGTCCTAGAAGGAAGGTGTGAAAATTACTTTAAGCTCTTTTTGGAGTGTTATGACTGATGTCAGATGTAGGTTAGTGCAGAGAAGAGAAGTTGTATAAAACTTGGAAATTGATCCTACTCATAATGAGTTCAATTTCTGTATATTAATCAAAATATTGCTGTCCCTTCCTCCCTCTCTCCTCTATCCAAGCTAAATGCTGCACTGAACTGAGTAGCTCCAATGAATTCTCTTGCCATCCTGGCATACTGGAAAACAGCTAAAACCATGAGGAACTCCCCAAATTGTATAGAGATGCTTTTCTTCTGTTGACTAAACCATTTTTTTGTGTAGTGCATAGTTCACTTTGTAGTCATGCCTTATCTTCTTTAAAGAAAGTGGAGTATCTGAATACAGTTGTTAATTTAGTTTTAATACTTCTTTGGAATTGCTTGTGTGCCAATAGGGGCATGGAGGTCGTACCTCTGATCTAGAGCATGGTGGTTTTCTGTGTTGGAGGACATAAACACTGTCAGCAGGACAAAGACAGCTGAGATGCCGTTCAGTAGCCAGGAGTAGGGATTTATTGCAGGTTTTCATGACCTTTGTATCTTTTCATTACCTTTTGCAAGGTAAATACCTTGAGCTATGAAACAGAAGACAGCACATTGCATTATGTTTTCTGATGCTGAATTCATGATCCCTCTTTGATTTCTTCTCTATATACTTACTTTTTTCCAGCAGGGATTTGGCAATCACTGTTTTGCAATTTCTTAGACATTTGGCCATCTAGAGCTGAGCAGAGCTTTAGTCATACACCTTAGCTCTGTGGAGCAATGTAGCATCTAGGGGACAGATTGAACTCTAAAGTCAGCACAGTGGAATTAGCAAAATTACATCAGGGTTGTGCGGGGTTGTTCAGGTGGCTCTTTGCTATGCAGGTTACGGAGAAATGCCGTGGTGTTTTCTCAGCACTGAGGGAGCTTGGTGTGAAGATGCCTGTGGAAAATCAATGCACATCAGTCAAATGATTTCCAGTTTTGTTTCTATCCTGGTTAAACCAAATAATAAGTATTTATCTCTTACTAATGGTGTGTAGGTCACTTGGAACCTGCGAATGGCCCAGAGCTAGTGCTGACAGAGCCTATACTTGTAGGCTGCTTTTAGGGTACACGTTGTTTCCTGACTGTCTCCGCAAGCACTGCATTCCTGTAGCTCTCTGCCCCAGCTTTTCCAAAGGGATGGCTTCAAAAGCAGAAGTTAGTGAATAGTGTTATGAGGTGGTTGATTGATTCGCTGTTGGTTTGTGTATTGGCTTTGTGTCCTGGGTGCAGGGGATGACATTAGATTCAGTGGACAAGTTTCCTTGTGTAACAGCACCTTTCTTTTACTTGAAAATGAGGCTGTCAATGCACTTGAGGGCAAAAGTGTATATTCCACAACATTATTATTGGTGAGATTTCTTCCTTCCATGACTGTGATGTCCAGCTTTTCTCTGGCTCACATGAACAGCCCGTAACTGCTTTTTGTACCTCCTGTAACAAGGCAGCAATGAGCCTGTGTCTCCAATCTGCTGACTCTAAAGAATCTTGTATTCTTCTCCATTTTGAGTCGGGCTGAACCGTTTGAGCTCAGTGCTGCGTTTCAGTGGTATCTCCATGTGAGGCACAATGTTACTTTCACCATGCTTTCCCTCTGCTGTTAAGTTGTCCTCATGAGTGTTTTGATAGAACCAGAAAGCGCTTGTCGTGGTTTCTTGAAGACAGAGTCTGATTAGGAGACTGGGAATGGTGCCATTTACAGGAGTGTGAACTACATTTCTGTTGCTGAAGTCCAGGTATGCAGGAATCAAAGCCTTCTGTTGCTGCTGTCGACACATCAGGGGTGTGATTGTAACTTGCCATATGTCATATGGAATGACATAACATCTTTAATTGGGATGGTTTGGGTAACAGTACAAGGGAAGTCACCGTGGCTTGAGTTCCAGGAAAGAATCTATGTGTTTTGGTGAACAGACTGAGCTGAAATCCCCATCACCATGACTTAATCGCTGTTATTTCCCAGGCTCCATAGGAGTTTGGGTATGGCTACTGCTGCTGTGGTTATGCCTTTGATGTGGTTTTAGACAAGCCCCTGAGATTAATTTCAGAATTCCTCTATCCTTCTTCTTTGCATTCTTGCAAATTGCTACCCAATGTGCTGTCCAGCACGTCACTGAACATTTTCTCCATGTGTGGCATAGCTGTACAGAATGAAAACCAGCAGGATTGTAAGTACAGAGGGTCAGGTGTTACCTCGATTTTGTTAACATGTAGTCTAGCTAACACCTGGTGACTTTCTTTCCTCTTGGCCTTTGATTTCCCTGCTGAAGACAGCTGCTCACAAACAGCTGTGTTGGTCCATTTTACAAAGCTTTGAGGATTAATGATTTTAATGCACAATACAGTAAAGGAACTTTGTTAAATCAATGTTCCCTCATTTGGTGACCAGGCTCCTTAATAATTAAAATGATTGCCCATAGTGGTTTTTTGCCTTTCCTGATGTCCAAAAGAGCCATTCTAGACTTGACACAGGTGCTTCTATTATTGTGCAGGTGATCTGAGGGCTGAGTTTAACCACTGCCATATGGTGGGGTCAGGAGCTGTGGAACAACTTCCCTTTCCAACTGCTCTGAGAAATGTTCAGGCGCATTGCAGAAGCTGCTCTGCAAAATCACCTCACTGGCATTTCCAAGATTTTCAAATTTGGTATAGGAGAAATGTTAAGAAGTGTAAACTATGGGAGATGAAGACTCCCAGAGGTAGTCCATGTACAAAATCAGTGAGAAAACATGCTGACACTTGTGCTACTGTTAGAGAAATCCATTGTAAAGTATCTGGTCAGAGGGCATTTCCTGAGACTGACACATACCATCACAAAATAGTATTGTCAGACTGGGTAATGGTAGACACCTTGAAATCAGTAAGTTGGGGAATGAAACTGATTTGAGACAGCAGTCATGGAACACATTTTGAGCATGGTCTCTCCCCATCATGGCCATCTGTTGTCACCTGTAAGTTGGCCTTTTCCTTTGAGTGTGAAGTGTCAAGCCTGTCCAGTGAACAGAACTGCCTGCTGAGGATGTGGCACAAATGAGGTGGCTCAGGGCCTTGCCTGGCAACGTTTACTGTCATGTTTAAACTCAGACTGGAATTTGCTGTGAGAAATGCCTTGCATCACTAGATTTTTGGGCTTTTATTTGAGAAGCGTTTATTACTTAATTCTGTCCACTTCCTAAGTGAGCCTGAATTTGTGGTTTACCAAGCAAGTATGTAATTTAAAATAGTTGGGTCTTCCTAGCAAGTCATTGTGAATGTATTGAGAGCACCACAATTAGGATGTTTTATCTGTGCTGCCACTGATGTCAGAGCTGTTCTGTGATGCTCCACTGATAAGTACAGGCCAGCTCTGCCTTTCCTCAATGTTACAGCTTCTTTACTGCTCTGGGATTCAACATCCTAGATTCCAGTGGTTAGCATGATCTATGAGGGCAGGTGCAGGCCCTGATATGGGAGAGGTTATATAAGAAGAGGCTTGTGTGTCCAAGGGGATTAGAAACCACAGGTCATAGCATAACCTAGTAATGCTCTGTTCCTTCTCTGTCGTTTAGTCCAGGACACTAAGCATGTCTCCCATTACCTAATCCAGAGTGGTGTTGTCTTATTTGTGTAAGAAGAATGTTAATGTTATTTTGAATAGCCTTAAGTAGGATTGAAGTGTCATACAGATGCGGGCTGATCCTTTGCTGGGGCTTTAGTCAGTATTTTATGCAAGCATATAGGTAGCCTTTTTGCTCAAATGTAGATAAAACCTCCACTTTTGAATTAGAAATAAGCATTCTTTTTAGTCCTCTTAGTAGCCTAGGGAACATCACAATATCTCTAACACACTGTCCTGGAAAGATACAACAGATATTTAACCACAACATTTCATGATGTAAGTCTATTTCTAGCAAAGTGTCATGTGGTTATAAGGAAAAAGAGATTTTATTTTTTCTTTGAACAGTGTAACTTAAAAGACAAAATTGAGTTTTCCACATTTACTGCTTTAAATGGAAACATAATTAGGAAAATCTCTGTGAAAGTATTTTTGCTTTTATCCACCCAGTCATAAATTGATATACCAGATGATCAACTTGGAGGAAAAGAACCTACAGGATAACTTACAACCAGAGGCTTGTATGGAGGCTACGTTAGGGAGCAAAATAGAGCAGGTTTAAAGCTGTGTTTGGATGACCTTCAAATCCCATCTGCAGCTTCAAGTTTCAAATGTCAGCTGCAAGTAGATCATTGCACCAGAAACACTTAGGCAATAAACGATCAAGGATGTCCTCTCTTTGCATTTGTTTCAGAGGAGAGAGAACTGTGTTGCCTCATTAGGAGCTGCTGTCTGTGGGTAGACTGATGTCTCTGGGAGGAATTGGGAAATCTTGCACATGGGGTCAGTGCATTAATCAAGGGTGGAAATGGGAATATCTCCACTAGATAAGACAAAAATATTAAAATACACTATGTTAATATAACTGCTTCAGTCTGGTATCTGGGTTTTATGCCATGAGGCATGAATATCCACAGCTCAGAGCCACGAAGTTTTAGAGTGGCAGAAGAAAGCCTAAACTCCACTGGGGTAAAGCTAAGTATAGTCAGACAGCTTTATGGATTCTTGCCTCGTTGGACTACAGAATTTACCCGCAAATCCAAAAGGCAGGCTGAAGAGAGAAATCTTGTTCACTTTCCTCTTATACTTTCATTGCCTGCATGAAAGAAATGGGGACAAAGGGGAAATATAATCAAGGCACTGTTATTTTAGAAGCAAAACCTTAGGTCAGGGGTTTCTGCTGGCCAGAATGATCCTTGAGTCAAACGAAAACAAACTGAGCCGTAGCTGCCTCCAAGAGGCATTTGGCAGAACTGAAGTGTTGCTCAGAGAAGAAGAGGCTGCTCTAAAGTGCCATAAAAGCTTCAGGAGCTTTTAATTGTTAGCACTGATGTCAGTCAAGCCTGATTCCCACTGGAACTTCCTCTGTGTTAATTACGGTCCCGAGGATGATAACTTGGCAAATGCAGCTGCAGCATTGCTGTTGCATCAGTTAATTAATCATCCAGGCTGGATTGGAAAGAAGATGTGTTCCTTTACTCTCATTATAAACAGCTGTAGAGAAATGGAAAGGTTTTGAAGACTGGAAAGTCCTTTCCAGCTGTTTCACAGTGTGAGGGCTGCTGGATCCTCAGACTATTGTGCAGATCTTGTGTGTCCATGTTTTCAAAAGTATCGTGGTGCTTGTTCCCAAAAAAGAAAGATGAAACACATCAAACTCCAAAAGCAGGTCATCTTTGTCTCATCAGTACAGCTGTAAGAAAAGGCCTTATGAATTAAATTAATAGAGCTTTAATAACCTTTTTTAATAACTTTCACAGGTGAAGCAGACTGATTCTGTTAGGAATAAGCTGACGATACCCAGAGTGGCTTTCTTAGGCAAATGTAGAGGGATTATTTCTGGGATGGTTTGGGGAATAGTTTGCACACTCTGGTGATGCTGATTTCACTGTAGGTTATTAGTCTTTCCTTAGTGCCTCTTGCTGACCTGCTGCTTGAAGCAATGCAGACATCTGAAATACAGCTCATAGGATTCCCTAGCAAAGCCTCAGCTGTAGGAACGTGGCCTTTGGAGTGACCCCTGTCACTTCACCCCTGCGGTGATCTGACTGTCAGAACTCTACCCCAGCTGAAACCAGCACACTGTCTCTTTATCTTGTCCTGTTAATCATAGGGAATATTTATGGACTTTGCTGTCTGAAGTGCAGGCTGCAGCATCTGAACATTATTTCAGCTACACTTTGAAAGCCAGTGAGGTGACATGTATTTATATTGCTGAACTGGGTCACTCTTTTTCTTTGTGTAATTTGCTTCTGAACATGCTTGGGAGCAGAAAAGACACTTTTCTAACACCATTATTTGGTTGTTTAGGCAGATAAGAGCCTCAAGCTGTTATGTGTAATGTGCCTCACAGATCCTCATGGTGACATTTTAAGGCAAAAATAATTTCTAGAAATGTCAATAGAGGTGAGAAATTATTATTTTTGAGCTTGTAAATTAAACTAACTGCACTAAAGACATGCTCTTTATATGTGGTGACAGGAAACAGTGATAAATATGCTGGCATATTCATAGGGATAAGGATACTTTACAATCTTGTAATTATGTTCTTCCTCATTTGTTAATTAACTGATCTCCATGGAATTCTTGTGGGGAGGGGAGAGCTGTGTTTTATTAGTAGGGCACTGCAGAATTCAGTTTGTGCCCAGTGATTTTTCATGACAGGCTTGTGGTTAAAATAGCTGTTTGCGTTGTCTGTACTTGGGAGCACACCTGACTCTGGAATGACCTTCCTGGTCTGACCTGGGAAAAGCTCTTGCAGTGCCCTGTGTTTGGAATATTCTCCAAGATGTACTTAACCATGCTGCAGATGGATCTGCATTTGTAGTGAAAAATTAAAATAAAAAGTGACCCGGCCTCCTGCTTTGTATCCTGCTGTAGTATCTGCTAGAAGGGCCCTGGTGCCTGCTGTTGCAAACCCAGTAATATTTGTAGGTCTTACGAAGTTCTGACTTCCAAAAACATATTGGAGACAGCTGGTGCTGCATTTCCTGAGCCTCTTGTAATTCAGAGCTATCTTCATTTGCAGCTCTATTGCTTTAGATGTGTCTTTCCTTCTAAAGAATAATTTCACTTCATTAAAATGGCCATGATCAAGGTCAAGAGACTGATAACAAAAAAACCCCCAAATTTCCAAACCATTGTCCCTTCTTTGACACTAATCTGATCCATGAAGGCAGTGATTTTCTCAGTACTGCCTTTTTTGGCTTGTATGGTTGTATCCAGTTTAGGCCCCATGCAGTGAAATTGTACTTTATGCCTGAAGTAAACCTGACTCATAAGGTCACGGGGATTTTGACGGTGCTGAGTGAGAGAGCACTTGCCCAGCAGGTGAAGACACTGAAGACTCACACAGTGTGAAAATGCTGCCCAGATACTCCTTTGCAGTTAGATGACCTCAAGAGGCTGTGTCTGACTGTGCTCCATGGCAGTGCTTTGTCTGACCAGAGCGTGGGACCACTGGCCATGGCCAAAAATGTACTCTGCCAACCCTGCCTTGATTCCTACAATTGTTGTTTTTTTAACACTTGCTGTAGCCTAGTAGTGAGAATTAAACATAAAATGCTTTTCCCTTTGCTCCTTGTTTTAATGATCTTTTACTTTATGGTGTGTTCGCATTCCCTGCATTAAAGTTTGAAAATGTCAGTTGCTGAATGGAGAAATAGTTTTAGTCATGAAACTAATAATTGCAGGCTTTGTTAAAGATCTGGATTTTTATTATCAGAAATACACTTATCATGAAAAGTTTTCAATGTGAACTTAAGAACTCATTACAGAAAATTGGAGAAGAATAATACCTTTTTGATAATGTCACAGGATTTCATTTTTGAGGAAGAAAAAAACATGATAAAAGGTTTCATTTATCCTTAAAGATACAAGGCTGATAAAGTGTCTATAGGTAGCTTTTAATATTAATTGGAGAGAAAGCTTTGATGATTTAGTGTGGAGGAGATGCTTTTGTGCAACTACTGATAGATAAGGTGAATCTTGTTCTAAAAAAGGCCTTTATATTATTAGATTTGCACTGGGAAGCCCAGCAAGGCTGGGGTGAATGATCGGCATTGTACCAAGCACCATTTACATGCCGTGAAAGATCAGTGCCTGCAGCCTTGCTAACCTAAATAGACCGCAGAAACAGAGAAATGCTTTGTAGCCTTTATTTCTTTACTTATTTATTAATAAAGCAATCTATATAAAGCCTTTTTATTAATTTGAACTCCAAGAGGTTGTCCTAGAGGATGTGTACTGGCAGGCAAATTGCCAAGAGTTCATCAGAGAAGCACAAATAAATACAGTCCATCAAATGGATTAACCATGACATATATTATAGGTACATGTAAGATGTTGAAGAGTGAGTGACAGACTCTGAATCAAGTTAATAAAATTCACTTTGCATGGCAGAGTGGTTGGCTCTTTGTTGCAGATAAATGGAGCTGTGCATATTTCAGGGTGTGCTTTTAATCAGAGGTCTGTGCTGGTGTGTGCTGCACTAGGAGGGTTGTGAGATACACCTTCATATGTCTGTCATGCTTTTAATTTTGGCTATTACAGCCTGATACATAGAGAATCCATGTAAAACCAGCACTTTAAATAAATTTCTTTGGTTTATTCAGATCACAATGTTGAAATAAAATTGCACTTTGCCGGATTTTAGCTCTAATGTTCCTCCTGATCTTTAGTGAAACAGTCAGAATCACTTAAGAGCATCAGTGTCTATCAATCTATTGATCTGTCTGTATTTTCCTCAAAATCTGAAAGTAGAAACTGATGTATGGAGGCCATTTGCCATCCTCAGATGGTGGCCATGACTTTAGGTCAATTCTGAGTGTAAGTACTAAGTCTGTCAAGTTCTCAAGTACAACTTAGCCGCTGGCAGAACGGGTAGAGGCAGGTACGTGTGAACACAGAGCCCCACGAACCAGCTCCCCTCGTCCTCAGGCACAACTGCTGATGGGCCTGGGGCAAAAGTCACGCTGGCATTCATAGAGCCATGGAATGTGAGGCTGGGAATCACCTCTTGAGATCATCAAGCCCATCACTAAGCTGTGTCCTCAAGTGCCACTTCCACACGGGTTTTAAATCCCTCCAGGGTTGGTGACTCCACCACTGCCCTGGGCAGCCTGTTCTGGTGCCTGACAACCCTTTCAGTGAAGAAATTGTGCCTAATACCCAATTTAAACCTCCACCGCTGCACCTTGAGGCCATTCCCTCTCGTCCTGTGAATGGTTACTGGGTAGAAGAGCCCGACCCCACCTGGCTGCACCCTCCTTTCAGTGTAGGGAGCGATCAGGTCCGTCCTGAGCCTCGTTGTCTCCGCGCTCAGCCCCTCCAGCTCCCTCACCGCTCCTGCTCAGCCTCCAGCCGCTTTCCCAGCGCCGTTCCCGTCTCTCCAGCGCTCCGTGTCGCTGTCGCCGGGCGGTGCCCGCTGCGGGCGGGGGTCCCTGTCCCTCCGGGAGCCCCGCTGTCCCTCCGGGAGTCCCGCTGTCCCTCCGGGGGTCCCGCTGTCCCTCCGGGAGTCCCGCTGTCCCTCCGGGGGTCCCTGTCCCTCCGGGAGCCCCCCTGTCCCTCCTGGGGTCCCGCTGTCCCTCCGGGAGTCCCGCTGTCCCTCCGGGAGTCCCGCTGTCCCTCCGGGAGCGCTCGGCCAGCCCGGCCGGGGATGCTCCCACGGGCACCTGGCAGGAGCCGCGCCTGGGCAAGGGGAGGGTGGGAGGTTCAGCGCCCCCCGGAGCTCCGGCAGTGCCCCGGCCCCGGAGCCTCCCGTCCGTCTCCCCTGCCGCCGGCACCGCTCGTGTGCTCTGCACCCAAAACTGCAGCCAGAAGGGTCGCAGCTTTTTGTTGCCGTTCATCTCGCACACCCCTCTTTTGCAGAACTTCTTGTTCTTCTCTTGTCATCGATTCCTTGTTCACCTGTAATTTTCCCATTGTCTCCAAATACATTCATAGTTTCCTTTGTGGCACCATATAAAATGCTGTTGCTAAACTACATGTACTGAATTTTCCTCACCTAGAATAAATGATCCAAAAGGATACAGGGCTACAGTCTATTTTTTATAATTTTTTTTCAAAAAGACTGTGCATTTAGATCTGAAGCCCAGGTTTAGAATTGTTTGCATCTCTGTTTACTGTTAAGAATAATCACAGTTAGGATGTTTTCTCTTTCATATTCTTATGATATGCCTCTTACTGAATAGGTTATTAATGTGTTTCTTCCTTAAGTGGTTTGTGACTTTTTTGTGCTGGTCCCTTCCTTGTTCTAAAGATCATCAAGTTCTCCTGGTTTGAGTGCATGCACTGAATGTAACGTGTCCTGGTTGTTGGGAATTTCACATTTTGTAGCTGTATCCTGCTCAGCTTTTTTCCTGCATTGCTTATGTGCTCAGCACTGGATATTAGTGAGATTGAGCTGAAGGGATTGTGTGGATGCAAGACTGCCCCCATGGACTTCTCAGACTGTTGTGCCAAACTTTCTGAGCCCTCTGGTTCCTCTGAACAGTCATTCAGGGTGAGTGTTTACCTGGGTAAACACGGAACCTGCCCACATCACTGCAGAGTGCTTTTGCATTTTTTACACAGCCTCATCTGTGTCAATCTGCAAGGCTTTTGGATCTCTGGACACCTGTAAGTAATACTCTTAGTTCACCAGATTTGAGCTTGTCACACTAAATAGTTGCAGTCCTATGGTTGTATTTTCACTTGGTTTAGTCACTCTGCTTTCTCATGTTCTCATGTGCAATCAGTGCACCCCTGGGTAACGAATGTCTGCTGGCAGCTTGTTTGTAGATACTGATTTGATTGGCGGTAGCCATCCCAGAACTCCTGCTAGTTCTTCATTCCTAGGTATAAAATGGGCTTGAATGATAGAAAGGTGAAGTGACTTACGGCCACTGTCAGACATTCTTGTGTCCAGAGGAACTTGCTGCCTGTGATTCAGTTTCTGAAGTCTTTTGGAGCCGTATCTGCAAGTGGCCTGGCCCTGGAACAGGTAAGCTTTGGTCTTTTTTGACTCCAGACATCATAGGATTTTAATTGCACTGTGTGAGCTCCTTTGAGCACCTTTGTTCTTCCAGCTGATGACTGTGGAATTACAGGCTTCACCTGAAGAAGGAACAGGCAAGTCAGTTCTTCTAGCAATAGGCTGATTTTATTTTACAGATAAATGTAGTAGATATAAGCAAGAACTTTTGGCTCTACAGATCTCTGCACAGTGCTTCACAAATTCAGTGTAGTCTTGGAGTGGGGAATCCACATCCCAGCTATTTTTTCAGAGTTCTGCTTTTCTTTGACTCTCCCAACTCGTTTAATCCCTTTTCCTTTCCCTTGGTGAGGAGGTCAGTGTCCCAGGGTAGGAGTGATTTTGCACAGCATCTGTGTTTCTTCCCAGTCAGCACTGAAGGGTCAGGGGTGAGTGTCTGCCTGGCTGGGCTGGGCTGGTGCCCTCACCCTTCCCCTCTGTTGTGAAATTGCTCATGCTTCCAGGGGAGAGAGTAAGGAAGCTGCAATGGAAATGAAGCACTGACACTTTGCTGGACTTCCCTATCCTTTTTACCTGTTGCATTAGGCTTTCCTTTGCTGAAATTGTTCTGAGATATCAGGTTGTCTCATACTGAAGCAATAGGATGGGGAAGGTATCAAAGTACCTGTGTCTCTGTTGCTGTAGTGGTATTTCTTTTTCCTTGTTATATTTCCTTTTTCCTGTTACTATTCTTCAGTGTAATAAAAGTAGAAGAGAGAAAAAAATCAGTTTCAATAAATAATTTATAACAGTTACAGGGTTTTTTTGGATCTAAGTGCATCCTGTTTCTATGCTTGTGGTGGAGAATAGTGTGAGAGGGCGGGTTAAAATCACTTATATTGCTTTTCCTGTTGTCAGTGTGAGTTGGTGGCCTGCTGAGATCCTTCTTCCTGTGCCCTCAGTTCTGTGTTAACAGGAGAGAAGCAAGCAATATTTTTTTGGATCTCTTGGTTTGGTTAAACACTCTGGCATGGATGGTATCCCTTTGCTCTGTCATGCAGCCATTTAACAGTAAATTGATCTTTCATTCCTCTCAGCAGTGCAGTCTGGAAACCTCCAACTGATTTGTTCTATTTTCCTGCCAGTGCCCAATTTCAGTGGCAGTAAGGGAGCAGGTCCCTTTTTGTTTTGGGTAGAGAAATTTGAACTGCAAGACAGTTTCACAGCAATATGTTACATAATACTGCGCAAAGTGAAAAGTAATTAATGTGGAGGTGGAAAAGATACCCTTACTACTCAGTGCAAGGCTGGGTTGCCTTTCTGACAAAGATAGTTACCTCCTACCTCTTCATTTCCATGAGAGGCTCTCTCAGAATCCCAATGATAAGAAAAAAATAATTGGAAAATTGTCTGTAATCTTTAGCAGAATCTGGCAATATAAGCAAAACATTGAGGCTACATTATTGTGTCTTCTCAGCTGCTTGATGTTTGGAAAAAGTAAGGAAATAAACACGTGAGAAAATACCCCCTCCTCAAGGCTGCAGAATTCTGCATTTTTCATCAGACCAGCCACATTTTCTTCTCATGCTGCAATGGAGAAAATTTGACATAGCCTTGTGAAACTAATGAATTTTTCCAGTATGGCTAAAATAGCAGTGTAGGGTTTATGAAACTTAGGAAAACATCAGTCTGTCTATATGCAGTTACTATTGACTGTTATTATTGTAGTGTAAAAGAGATGAAACTCTCCTGAAGATGTTCTCTGCCCAAGAAATTGCAGGACTGCTCAATTTTCTGTTATACACTTTCTTAAGCGGCCTTTCATAAAGATTTGGTTTGAAGTAATCTCGGGTTATATGAGGGTATAACAACAAGAACAGAGTCTGGCTAAACCTCCTAACTGATGCTGATCTGACTTAGACAATGTATAATCATAGATTAAAAATACCCTGAGCTTGGTTACATCCTAAAAATACTCTTCAAAGTTCTTAGCAGCTGTTACTAGAAATAGTTTACTATTGCCTAGGCGGTACAGTAGAAGCTGAAAATATAAAAACTAGGATTCTTTTTTTCTCTTAAATATTCATCATTACTTGGATACTCTGTGTTCAGATTAATATCTTTCAAGTCCTTGCTTTTCTTAGGCTGCTTAGAAGCACTAAAGTGGCGAGTGAAAGGGAATAGGAAATGTGGCATATAAACAGTACTGCTCATTTCTATTGGTTGGTGGTACATGTTTTCCTGGAATATTTTGCAGTTCCAATTCCTTTGGCTCAAACTAGAGAGTTCAGAAAAGGGAGGCGAACATGATCTGTGCTGGAAACCCATGACAGAAGACTAAACCCCCTGGGATTATTGTCTTAGGCACCATTCTTCATCCTCCTTCTGTGTCATATCAGTTGCTAAAATTATAAATGGTATAGATGAGATAGATAAGAAGCATCTATTTTTTTTCCTCTCAAAAATATCAGGGCACTCAGTTAACAAATCATGGGAAACCTGTAGAAGGGAAAATAAGAGTGCTTGGTTAGACTTTGAAACTCCTTGCAACAGACTTTTGATGAAATCACTGAATTAATTAAGTGAATGAAGAAATTGAATCTGTGACACTAATCCCTCCAAATTCCTTGTTTTAGTGCAATTAAAAAATTATTGGTTCTGATGTCCTGAGTATTTGGTGAGAGGGTTGTGCCTGCACACTATCTTAAGACCATTGTAAGGCTGAGGAAGGTAAGGGAAAGTGCTCTACCTAGATATGGTATCACACTGTTTGTTTTTTTAAAGTTNTTTTTTAAGTTAAAGGACTATGTGGTAGCAAACAGATTTTCAGTGCCTGCACCATGACCAGCCTGGGGCATGGCACCTCAGCTTTTAGGACTCTCCAAACCTGAGCTGCATTTCTTTCTGAAATAAACACCAGTCTGTATTCTCCCTTTGGGTAGTTTTTAAAAGAGCTTTCTTTGTGGAGCCTGAAAACCATGTAACTGTCTGCATCACCAGGAATGCTGTCCTAAATTTTACTTTTCTGCAGGAACGCTTTTAAAAATTCGAAGCATTATCATTAAAGAATATTAACATCAGTGCAGTATTTTTTTGGTATGAAAGATTTTGTACATCCCTTGCTTTTCTTCTTAAAGTTGGAGACTTTGCTTTTCATTGTAAGAACTAAGAACTTACTTTAAAACTCAGAAAGGCTATATGTTATGTATTTATAAAGTATTTGCATTTATAGAACTGCATTCTTCTTCTCTTATTGTTCCCCCAAGACAATATTAATGTATATATTTTGTAAATGTCACTCTTACACAATTTT
>VZTX01011181.1:41562-86803 GCA_013400915.1 Pardalotus punctatus
CTCTGTGTTCAGATTAATATCTTTCAAGTCCTTGCTTTTCTTAGGCTGCTTAGAAGCACTAAAGTGGCGAGTGAAAGGGAATAGGAAATGTGGCATATAAACAGTACTGCTCATTTCTATTGGTTGGTGGTACATGTTTTCCTGGAATATTTTGCAGTTCCAATTCCTTTGGCTCAAACTAGAGAGTTCAGAAAAGGGAGGCGAACATGATCTGTGCTGGAAACCCATGACAGAAGACTAAACCCCCTGGGATTATTGTCTTAGGCACCATTCTTCATCCTCCTTCTGTGTCATATCAGTTGCTAAAATTATAAATGGTATAGATGAGATAGATAAGAAGCATCTATTTTTTTTCCTCTCAAAAATATCAGGGCACTCAGTTAACAAATCATGGGAAACCTGTAGAAGGGAAAATAAGAGTGCTTGGTTAGACTTTGAAACTCCTTGCAACAGACTTTTGATGAAATCACTGAATTAATTAAGTGAATGAAGAAATTGAATCTGTGACACTAATCCCTCCAAATTCCTTGTTTTAGTGCAATTAAAAAATTATTGGTTCTGATGTCCTGAGTATTTGGTGAGAGGGTTGTGCCTGCACACTATCTTAAGACCATTGTAAGGCTGAGGAAGGTAAGGGAAAGTGCTCTACCTAGCACCTAGTATTGCACTGTTTGTTTTTTTTAAGTTAAAGGACTATGTGGTAGCAAACAGATTTTCAGTGCCTGCACCATGACCAGCCTGGGGCATGGCACCTCAGCTTTTAGGTCTCTCCAAACCTGAGCTGCATTTCTTTCTGAAATAAACACCAGTCTGTATTCTCTCCTTGGGTAGTTTTCAAATGAGCTTGCTTTGTGGAACCCTGAAAACTGTGTAACTGTCTACATCACCAGGAATGCTGTCCTAAAAGTTTGCTTTTCTGCAGGAACACTTTTAAAAATTCAAAGCATTATCATTAAAGTATATTAACATCAGTGCAGTATTTTTTTGGTATGAAAGATTTTGTACATCCCTTGCTTTTCTTCTTAAAGTTGGAGACTTTGCTTTTCATTGTAAGAACTAAGAACTTACTTTAAAACTCAGAAAGGCTATATGTTATGTATTTATAAAGTATTTGCATTTATAGAACTGCATTCTTCTTCTCTTATTGTTCCCCCAAGACAATATTAATGTATATATTTTGTAAATGTCACTCTTACACAATTTTTGCCTTGTAAAACATGTTTCAAGGTATGTTATACTTTTCACAGGTGTGTGTTCTGAACAAAAATTCAGTTCACTGGTGGGCATCCTTTAATCATCTAATTTGCCAAATGTCTAAATTCACTAAAACAAACTGTTTTGTGGAAGTCTTGGCAAAAAAATACCGTTAGTATACAGTAAAAGCAGATCATGGCAAGCGTGTTAATCACCTCTAGAACACATTGCTGAGTCATGGTTTTGGGGCATTCCAAAGGAATAGCAGCATTAATTTTGTTACCAACTTCCAAATACATTCACCTTCTGCCTGTGGAAGTGATAGTTCTGTTTGCAGAGCACAGATATGTCGTGGACACACGTGTGTGTGTGGGTGGATGTGAGTGTGGCATCCCTGGCACGAGGCCCTGCGTGGCTGGACGTGCTGTGCCTGCCGTGCTCAGCTCTGCCCGGGCAGCTGCTGCTGCCCAGGGTGCCTTCTGTGCAGGGGCTGCCGGGTGATGGTCTAGAAATTGCCCAGAAATGGGATGCACAGGGCGCTTGCTGAGTGTCTGGAGGTCTGAAGTGTCTTGGCAGTTGGTGAATTCTTCAGCCCCCTCCTGTCTCTCATTTCTGTTTCAGTGCAGTGGAGAAAGTGTTTGCTGGGTTATGTGAGACCTTTAACTTGTATCACCTTTGTTCTTTTAGTAGCATTTTAAAGTGTTCCATGTAGGGTTTCTAAGCTTATGAATGTCATGAAGACCAACCACGAGCATAGAAGAGGAAAATGCAAAGTGTATTTCATTTACTTATGTATTCTTCTAGAGGTTAAATCTTCAGGGAATTTTCTTGTGTGAAACAATTTTGGAAACTTCCTTTAGTTGCTGATCTGTACGTATGATGTCTGTGTCAAAAAATTCACGTTGCCAATACTAGAAGTGAAATGAGCAGACAACAATGTCAACAATGTTGACTTACCTTTGATTTTGGAATTAATTTTAATTACNAAAATATCAGGGCACTCAGTTAAATACAAATCATGGGAAACCTGTAGAAGGGAAAATAAGAGTGCTTGGTTAGACTTTGAAACTCCTTGCAACAGACTTTTGATGAAATCACTGAATTAATTAAGTGAATGAAGAAATTGAATCTGTGACACTAATCCCTCCAAATTCCTTGTTTTAGTGCAATTAAAAAATTATTGGTTCTGATGTCCTGAGTATTTGGTGAGAGGGTTGTGCCTGCACACTATCTTAAGACCATTGTAAGGCTGAGGAAGGTAAGGGAAAGTGCTCTACCTAGCACCTAGTATTGCACTGTTTGTTTTTTTTAAGTTAAAGGACTATGTGGTAGCAAACAGATTTTCAGTGCCTGCACCATGACCAGCCTGGGGCATGGCACCTCAGCTTTTAGGTCTCTCCAAACCTGAGCTGCATTTCTTTCTGAAATAAACACCAGTCTGTATTCTCTCCTTGGGTAGTTTTCAAATGAGCTTGCTTTGTGGAACCCTGAAAACTGTGTAACTGTCTACATCACCAGGAATGCTGTCCTAAAAGTTTGCTTTTCTGCAGGAACACTTTTAAAAATTCAAAGCATTATCATTAAAGTATATTAACATCAGTGCAGTATTTTTTTGGTATGAAAGATTTTGTACATCCCTTGCTTTTCTTCTTAAAGTTGGAGACTTTGCTTTTCATTGTAAGAACTAAGAACTTACTTTAAAACTCAGAAAGGCTATATGTTATGTATTTATAAAGTATTTGCATTTATAGAACTGCATTCTTCTTCTCTTATTGTTCCCCCAAGACAATATTAATGTATATATTTTGTAAATGTCACTCTTACACAATTTTGCCTTGTAAAACATCTTTCAAGGTATGTTATACTTTTCACAGGTGTGTGTTCTGAACAAAAATTCAGTTCACTGGTGGGCATCCTTTAATCATCTAATTTGCCAAATGTCTAAATTCACTAAAACAAACTGTTTTGTGGAAGTCTTGGCAAAAAAATACCGTTAGTATACAGTAAAAGCAGATCATGGCAAGCGTGTTAATCACCTCTAGAACACATTGCTGAGTCATGGTTTTGGGGCATTCCAAAGAAGAGCAGCATTAATTTTGTTACCAACTTCCAAATACATTCACCTTCTGCCTGTGGAAGTGATAGTTCTGTTTGCAGAGCACAGATATGTCGTGGACACACGTGTGTGTGTGGGTGGATGTGAGTGTGGCATCCCTGGCACGAGGCCCTGCGTGGCTGGACGTGCTGTGCCTGCCGTGCTCAGCTCTGCCCAGGCAGCTGCCGCTGCCCAGGGTGCCTTTTGTGCAGGGGCTGCCGGGTGATGGTCTAGAAATTGCCCAGAAATGGGATGCACAGGGCGCTTGCTGAGTGTCTGGAGGTCTGAAGTGTCTTGGCAGTTGGTGAATTCTTCAGCCCCCTCCTGTCTCTCATTTCTGTTTCAGTGCAGTGGAGAAAGTGTTTGCTGGGTTATGTGAGACCTTTAACTTGTATCACCTTTGTTCTTTTAGTAGCATTTTAAAGTGTTCCATGTAGGGTTTCTAAGCTTATGAATGTCATGAAGACCAACCACGAGCATAGAAGAGGAAAATGCAAAGTGTATTTCATTTACTTATGTATTCTTCTAGAGGTTAAATCTTCAGGGAATTTTCTTGTGTGAAACAATTTTGGAAACTTCCTTTAGTTGCTGATCTGTACGTATGATGTCTGTGTCAAAAAATTCACGTTGCCAATACTAGAAGTGAAATGAGCAGACAACAATGTCAACAATGTTGACTTACCTTTGATTTTGGAATTAATTTTAATTACTGCAATTTAATTTAATTAATACTATTATTCTTTTATTACTATCATTTATTACTATTTATCTAAGGGGCCTCAAATCACAGGCATGTAAAGTGAGCATACATTTTCCATAACCTCTTATTGACCTATTGGCTGATAGAAGGGAGAAGAATGTTCTTTCTGGACTATTTCTGATGCAGAAAAATTTATGTGTTGTTTTCAATCCTCTTCCCTAAACACTGTCCAGTGTTCTAGTTGATTTAAAAAAAAAAAATATTATTTACTTACAGATAAACTATAAGTACAGCTAGCTTGCCATACTGCTTTTAGCCCAGAGAGAGTTGCCTGTAGTAGCAATAGCACCTTTGCCAAAAGATGACTTCACTGCTAGCAAAATATTTGTGAGATTTGGGACACTTTACAAATAATTAGTGAAGTTTGTAATGCTCTCTGGCATTCATTGGAGTGAAAGAGTGTAAACATTACATCTGCCATTTGCATCTGTTTCTTCTCATTTCAGTCTGTTTCTAAGTTTTCAGCAGAGTAGAAGCTTCAGGAGACCTGGGGCTGTGGTAGACACACCTCATTACAAGTAGCAGCAGTTCTCTAAAATATACAGTACATTAGGTAATCAATAATATCTTATTTCTCCCTATTTTTGAAAATATTGAGATTCTGTTTTCTTAAGCCATTGTGTTATATTTCATATTCAAATGAGAGTAAGAAGCTTACCTTCTTTATTTTTGCAGCTGCATGCAAATGAATAGCATTTCCTTCACTGGTTATAAAAGGGATTTGGCAAGAGGCAGACTCTACAGAAGCTGCATAACCATGTGATAGTTGAGATTGACACTAGGAAGATACTTTACCTTTTAAAACTGTTTTTTTGTTTTAAACCTTGCATTGCTTATGCCCTCTTTATTTTATGCTTCTGAGTAATCATCAAAGTCGTACATGAAAGATGCCTAGGCTTCTCTGGATTCTTTACAGCGTGGACTCCGGAGCCCTGCACAACTGAAAAAAAATTTTCTTATTTAAAAGAGAGTAATCTTCATGCAGTGTTTTTCTAAACTGGAACATTTGCTGCAGTAAATATTTTTCCATTTTTAAAGTTCAAAAGCCCAGGAGTTACAAAAATGATGTGTTTAATAATTGTCCTTTTGTTTTGAAAGCTGGAAGGTGTTACTGCAGTATAAAAATCAAACAGGAAGGGCAGAAATCCACATTTTGCTATACAATTAAGTTTTTAAAATCATGGAAGAAGCCAAGGTGAAACTTTATTGTATAGGAGAAACAGGTGGTAAATAGGCAAATCAATTGGGTCAGCTAGGGAACAGAAAACCAGAAGGAATTAGGAGTATTCCCCTGCTCTTGGCTGTCTGGTTAATTGGGCAGATACTCCTTATGAGGCTTTGTGTTTGTAGTGCCTAATGTTATTTTATCTTCTCTAGAAAATTCACCTGATGAGTGAATATGTACAAGTTTAATGCCAGATCTATAGGACTTTATTTTCTGCTGTTACGATTCCCTTGCTCTTGCTCCCCTAGGATGCCTGTAACAGGGAGGAGGATTAGATGGTTGTTAGCAGCATCACTCTTCTTCCATTCCGAACTGGCTTGCCATTGTTGATGACTCTGCCTTCCTTCTCATTTTAAAAATTGTGTCTTTTAATTAGAAGAAATGCAACTTGCTTTAATCCATTGCTACTGAAGCATGCAGCTGCCATCAAGCGTGTGTGGTTCTGATACATTATAATAGTATATCATGGGACTGGGAGAGTATGGATAAGCCTGTGTCTGTTTTCTCCAGAGATTTTAGGGTATTTTTCAGGATTTTGATTTTACTACTGAAAGCTGGTTTAAACAAATTTGGATACTCTGGTAATTGGATCCTTCAGTGACAGCACTGTAGGAAGTTGTAAGGGAGTAGAGAGTGGCATTTTACAAACGAAAAGGATGGAGTACTAAAGAGTTTTAGTAAATACTCTCTAATTATTTTTCAGTCCATATGTGAGGCTTTTATCTTGAGTGTTGATTTAAGTGGAATGGAATGGTGAGGGTGGGTCTTTTCTGTTCCTTAAAACAGACTTTGAAAAACATTTGGCTAATTTTTTTAGGATAACTACTAAATGTGAGTACTATAGTTCTTTGGTTGCAAATTTCAGATAGCTAGAATTTGATTTTTGAGAGGCTACACACAGACCATCTTCAATCAGGTAAATCAAGAGATTCAGTAATTTTCTTGGTAATTCTGTTTTCCATTTCTGTTGGCATCCCTGTCTTGTTCCTTTACCACACTGCACTGTCTGTTTTAAACCGTATCAGGAACAGCTTTAGAAATGTGAGTATGATATTTTATTTGGTGAGCTTTCTAGGCAGCCTTCTCACCCAGTCCTATATAAAGATTCATTTACAGAAAAAATAGTTTAAACCAAATGCTTTAAAGAAGTATGAACTATGTATCTGTACCTGTCAGCCTTTTTTATCTGAATAAATAATTCCTATTCAACTGAAACTGTCTCTCAGAAATATCCTAAGATGAATCTGTACCCGTGAGCAGGGTTCCTTATCAGCTTTACCTGAACACTTGCTGACTGATAAGGTGAAAGGAGGAGCACTGTCACATGTATTTTCCTTAATGCAGATGAATCCCAGCACCTCCCTTTTTTCCAATGAAGGCGATAAGTACGAATGAGTTTGACTTTGAAACTGGCAACAGCAGCAGTGCTTAGAAGAGCTTTTAGAGTTTGACACATCTAGCAAATTACTGATGCAACAGAGTAGAAGGAAATAAAACTTACTGCTTTCTCTGGAGACCCCATCATGACAAATAGCATTTTACTTTCCCCAGGCTTGCTTCTTTCCTTCCTTGTTTAGTCTTTTCAAGAGGAGAAAGTTATTGCAAAGTAGTGGTGTACCAAAGCCAGTCAGTCTGGAAGCAGCACTCATAACAAGTGTTTGCCTGCCCATTGACAATGTAGAAACACGCATTTTTCTACAGTAATAAACAGACGTGAGAGGGGAAGGAAGACAGAGTTCATTCCATTACACAGAATATGTTACTTTGAGCTTTTTGTTTTTAGCTCTCATCAGGGAACTTCTGTGAGGAAGGAATATGACAGATTATTGGCCTATCAATGATGTTTACGTTGGATATTTGTCAATTATACATTGCAGTGTAGCAGTGAGCTCCTTGGGAAGGTGCTGTTTGATGCCATATGAAATCAGGATTCTGACTGCATTGAAGTTCCTGAAACCATTTCAGAGATCCCAGATCAAATTCTGATGTAGTTGTTATTTGTTTTTCTAATCCACATTTAACTGCTTGCTGTATTTTTAGACGTATCAGTAAGTTACTTGATACAGATAGTAGGCTCGGGTTACTTAATTATGGTACCTTCCACTTCTTGTCTCAGTGTTGCAAGAAGTTGTGTCCCGTGTAATAGACAGCTTCTGGCTTAAGCATTGCAGTTTGCTTATACAGTTACTGCATTTACCAGTTGTTTGCTGTTGTTTTGTTACAATTTTACTGATATAATTCATCCCACACAGGACTGCCTTCCTTGAGCCTGTCTTCATTAGGCTCTGGACTTGCAAGAAGAACACTCAGAAAATTGACAGGTCACCTTTGTTTGTACATCTCTTCAACTCTGCTTTTCCTCCCTGGTCTGTCTTCAGGTTTTGTTTTGTTTTTTTTGTCTTGAAGAGGATAGGAGTACCCACATGTTTCTGAAAGTCAATATTTGACCTCTTTTAATTCTGTTGCAAAGGTAGATGGACAGTAAAACAAAGAGAAAAAGTTGTTCATGGTTAAAAGGAATTCTTTCAATCACAGGGTGAAGTTCACAGGCTTCAGACAATCTGCTGTGCTGTCAGGTATGGATTTATCCTTATGCAGTACTGCATTGGCAAGCCTTATTCAACAAGTCCTCTGAATGTGAAACCGTCCTGCTCACCAGAGTGGGAGTTCTGTGTGTCAGGACTTTGTGTTAGCCTACTTCATAGTCCACTAACGGTTGCAAAGTTTTTTGAATTCTTTGAGATAAATGGTTCTACATGTGTAATTCAGAGGACAGTGTGGATGGCTGGCACACATTTTGTAAGGCAGCATAAAGTCTGGTCTGTTCCTCTTTGTCTCCTGCACGAGTGTTACATAACTTTCAGGAAACCAACAATTAAAGAAGACAAAGCACTCTAAGGATTTACAGGTTTTTGTCAGTCTTTGTGTTAGACCTAAGGCAAATAAAAACAGCCATTGTTTTCCAGTGCACATTCATTTTAACATTTTATCGTGGTGTGCCCAAGGTGCCTCAAGAATTCTGACACAGGTGGGATTTGAGCTCAGACATCTTGGATGCCACTGCAGGCTTTTCGTTACCGCCTCCTTCTTGCTATTCCCTGCTTCACTCCTGCTGCCTTTCTGCTCATGGCTGTGTGCTGGTAATGTTGGCACTTCCACAACAACACACAGTGAGTAATGCTAAAGACAAGGAGGGAGAATCATGGTAACCCCCTCCCCTCACACATCCTCCTCGTGCATGCATATTGCAAACCCGTAGTAATTTAAACAGGTGGCAACACAAGGACAAACTCGCCTCAGTTTGTGCTGTTTCAGGTTTCACTGACAGCACAGCTCAGTCTCTGGGGTCCCAAAGGTTTACACTCATCTGAATTTCAAAGTAACTGGCGAAGCCTTCAGTTAGCACACTACCACTGGGCTGATTTTCTTCAGGAAGTCAATGTCACACTGGCTGGATCAGTGGAATGCTGCTCAGTTTCTCCAGTGCTCATCACTTTAGGTGCATAAGGGATAAATACAGATTCTTGCCACATATAACAAAGCTACTGCTCCAATTAGGCAAAAAGGTTGTCTGACTAATTATCTTTCTTTAGTAATGCTTTAAGAGAGTAGAAGGTGACTTAAAAATCGTGATCCTAAGGAAGACGTGATATTTGAGAAAGTGGGGAATACTGCTTACAGCTTGCTGTGGAAAATATTAGGAAGATGCTTGGCAAGCAGCATGAGTTTCTTCTCAGCTTGTTTTGCCTCCCATCTGTCTGTTTGACTTTGTTCCACTCTGCAAATGTAACTTCCTTGCATTGTCAACTCGTGAAAGGGTGTTTGAAGGAAATGGTTCATAAAAACTTCATTAAAGGTTTGAGGGGAAATGGCAAGAGCAGTAAATCTGTCAAAACAAGTTATTCCTGTCCATAAGTGAGGCAGCTGGCAACCCTGGTTATAAGGAAAAGCCTCAGTGCTCAGCGACTGCTACCAGATCCTTGAGCCTATTTCCAGCTCTGAAGACTTGTGTAAAATGCAGGCTGTTTTGGTTCATTGCTTTGGGCTCCTGCAGTAGTCTCTGTATATAGTCTGCACTTGAGGAGAAGCTGAGGGCTGTCGAGTGCAGCTCACATCACAGTTGGCAGCATCCACAGCATTCCGCTGCGATTGCCTTTGGAGTGAGGCCCGACAGATGCGTCATTTGCTTCTGCTGCTTTTTCTGATGTGAGGGAATGGGACCCTGTCATTCCTGACACCCTGTGTTCCTTGTCCCTCACTAACCTCCAGCCATAACCTAACCTTTTCAGGGGACGGAGCTGGTGGGAGAAAGGCTGCACCTAGCTATTCCAAGGGTTGCTTTTCTGGAGTGCACAAGGCTTTTGCTGCCAAGTATTTGTGGAAAACACTACACAGTTCCCACTTTTTTGTAATGCTGTAATTGCAGATGGTACTATGCTGTCCCACATGCATCAGTGTAGTCACCAACACAAAACCAACTCTCTGGTAATGGGATTTAGGGGACAGTGAAGTGGGATGATAGATTTTCAATATGACAGATTTACTACTTGTTCATTACTCCTGTCATTGGCCTGAGACCTTCTGGGGGAGTTTAAAGTGCTCAGAACTTTTGTGGATGTCAGAGCTCTAGAGAAGAAGCTAAAATATATGAATGAAACAATGGAAGTGGTGTGTCCAGGAAATCCAGTGGCAATGTATAGCTCTTAGATATTACTAGGATATTTTCCCCTTATCTAAAACAGTGAGTTTTACAGCCATGGTTACTTTTGTGTTAGAAGCAAGAATGTAACAGCCTTATGTGAGAACATGTTATGTTACAGGGGGCTTAGTATAATGACCAGGAAGATACTGCAGGAATGTTTGTTTCTTTCCATTTGTTCTCCAGCCTCATAGTTTGACATGGTCTGATGGAGAGACATAGGAACAATTAATCCAAATTAAATAAAGAAGTGAATTCAGAGTTAAAGGGACTCTGACTGATCTTAATTTATTCTTGTAATGAGCTAACTGAAATTAATAAAGGTCACTCTTACTTATGAATGAGTGTCCACAAAAGGCATTGAAGTAGTTTCTGTAATCCATTTCAGAAGTTAATTTGACTTAATTTTCTGAAATGTCTGCAGGCAGAAAACCCATTACAGTCTGTGTGTAAAGACTTCGAGCATTGAAAAAGAATTCTGCCTGTCTACATCCTCAGTGCCACAGTAGGTAATTATTGTAAAGAGGGATCCACTGCAGTATCCCAGTGGGCCATATCTCCAGTGTCCAAGTTTCTCCTCTGGTGGAAACCATTGCCTCGAGCCTGCATCAGGGACTAAGGACTCATTCTAAATCTGGTACATTTTGCCTAACTCCTACACTCAGTGCAGTAATTTACATTTGCTTTACCCTGGCTATGATGTATGCCACCTTCACCCACAGCTGAGAGAGCAAGTCTTTAGACACTTTTTCCAACATTTAAGCCAGAATTATTCTGTGGTTCAGCTGCTGGTGAGACTAATGCCAGGTTCCCCAAGGAACGAATGCAGCACCTGGCCAGTGAGCTCCAGTTGTCTGGCTCTGTGCCTCGAGGGCCTCCTGTACTGCCAGATCTTGCCAGTTAGTCCCAGCGTGTAATTTTTTGTTGTTGCTGTTGTTCTTCTTAGTGACTCAGCCAAGATTGTTTTTAAAAAGCCATGTCTCCCTTTTAAATTCAGGAAGGCTGCAAAAAGGAGGAAAGGATGGGTGCATGGGAACTGCTCTGAGCTGTTTGTTATGTTTGCTCTCCAAATTACAGCTTGAATATCACTCATGCTGTGCCTGTGCCACTCTGACACATGGAAAAATTGAGAATATTCTGACAGACTTCTTTCTCTGCTGGTTGAAGAAGGATGTTTGTTTGAGCATTTCTTTAAATTCAGGGCCCTGTCATAGGGTATTTTTAAAGGTTTGTGCTGGTCACAGGCACTAATTCAGCATCATGGGAGATCTCTTTTATACTCAGAACTCCCTGGAAAAGGCCTCTGCTTTTATAGGGTAGTTCTGAAGGATATGTGGAGGTGATTTTTCTTATTTTCTGTCTTCTCTGTTGTTAAGTGCACTGACTTTCCAAGAGTCTTAGTCCCTTGCTATTGAATTGATTGTTTCCACAATAGTACCGCTGTGGAAACAGGAGAGATCTGATGTGCTGCAATGAGACGGCGCATTAGGGTCACAACTAAAGAGCTGATCCTTGTTGTCAGGGGCACCACCAAACCGTAGGTGCTCTGATACCTTGGTGCCTTGCTTGGGAAGCCACAGCTAGCCCAGGCACAGAGTTGGGTGTGGATGCTGTCCAGGAGCTGCAGCCAGTGCAGGCTGTGGAGCTGCGTGTGTGCCCGGCTGCGCTGGCCGGCTGTCAGCAGTGCTGTGTGCCAGCAGCGGGCCAGCCTGGCTCATGCCCTCGCTTCCCAGAGTTCTCCTGGAGCATGGCAGGGCTTCTGGAGGTGATTCTAATACTGTTCTGAGGACACACAGATCTTCTCTTACGTGTTTGAAAGGCGGAGGCGTTTGTCCCCGGTTCTGGAATAGAGACCATCATCAGGGAGCCCAGCGCTGTGTTCTAAAACCCCAGTGGGCAACCAGGGACGTAACCTGGAGGTCACTTGGACAGGCAACAATGCAAGTTTGTTTGTCAGTCTGTGGGTATTTGTCTGCAAAGACCTTACTGATCCAGTGGGTAATGGGACTTACACAAGAAGTTTAAGTGAGAATTCATTTAAGGAAAGATTCTGAGCCATCCTCCCCTCAAGTAGATCTTTCCTTAAATAGAACTTTTTTATCCTGAGCTGCAAATAAGAGTTTCACTGCAGGCAGGTCTGAAATATGCATTTAATCTTCTGTATTATTTAGTTCTAGGACAGGACAGTTAATTACCTCTCCAAGGCACTAGAGCTATTTAAAATATTTCCAAGGTATTCCCAACTTGTCTCCTGTCAGCGTGCCTTACGGTAGTTTTATTCATAGTGTGTATTTAAATTTATGAGAAGATGCCTTCACATTTGGGTGTGTGTGTTTGTGTTGGAAAGGAACATGTGTTCTGGTATGGCAGAATTGAGTAGGAAGCAGTGCCTTCTAGAGATTCAGGATTTATCATCTGCTTTAATTGAATTATATGCCAGAAGTTCTTTTTTTTTTTTTTAACAACTCAAATGGGACAAAAACACTTAGGCTTTTTTCTCCTGACTCTGGTGTATCTTTACCCAAATGTAACATCATTTGCATAGAAGAGCAGTGGTTTTAATTTCTGATGGTGTAAAATGTATATTGGGCTGGAAGTACTAGTGATTATTCCTAGGATTAGATTTTTGGTTTTCTTATGTGGGTATAATTGAAGAACAGTAAGAGTGACTTCTGTGATGACCCAGCTCATTTGTTTAGTTTGGAAGCTGCTTGTACTCTTAAATTTGCTAAATGTGACTTTTTCATTCTAGAGTTCCAGGAATTCCTGCTTTGCAAATTAATTTATGATCACAGTGAAGAGCATGTCTATGCTGAGACAGGTGACTAGGAAATGTGTGTGGGGGAATTGGTATGGTCAGATCAGAGGGAGACTTTAAAAGACAGTTCTGTAATATATTCTGGTTCCTCTTGGAATAAGGTATGGGTGGCCTAGAGATGAGGAAAATGCAGGCTCATATCTTTGATACAAAATGACCTCTCTTAAATGTGGAGTCTAAGACTATACAACATTTGAGGTTTTTGGTTTGTTTCGGTTTTTTTTGGTGGTTTTTTTTTTGTTTTTTGTTTTTTGTTTTTTTGTTTTTGGCTAGACCTTAACACAATTTCCTATTATTTTAGTATTTTAGAATGATGAAAAAAGAATAGAAACCATAAATGTAGTCCAGACATCACCAGGATAATTTTCTTACCAGAGTTTAAGTTTAAAAATAGCATTTGATCTAAAGCTGAAAATAGTTCTGAGCTGGAAAAATTAGTGACACTGTAATAAAGTTATCTGGAAAATGAGCTTCGGAAAACATGCGATCCATGTAAAGGTATCTACATAAAAAGCACAGTTGCTCATAGTGGAACAAAGGGTTTGTGTTTCCAGTGCAGGTGTCTTTAAGGAATGTTATCCCACCCTTCCCATTGCTGATGGCAGTCAGGTACTCCAGGTGGAATTTGTTTGGAACCGCCTGCTTTGGCAGCATAACTTACCTTGAGTGCAGTTTCTGATCCCTTTAGTGCACATAAACAGCCTGCTAAAAGGCCAGCTATTTGTTGGGTGGGTTTTTTTTCGCTTCTGATGTGTCATGGAGTGAATGTGAAACTCACTATAAAAATTAGTAGAGTTGGTGTGTGGGTGTCACCAGTGTGCATAAACTGCTGACTAAACGTTCAGTTAAATGCCATCTAAATTTCATTTGCTTGTATTAATTTTTGTTCTTAAAGTTGTTCCATGGGTTCTCAGAGGCTGAAGGCTAGAATTGTTTTCTGATTCATCTGGGATGGATGGCTGACTGTAACAGCTCATTCTTTAAATAGAAGAAACAGACCACATCTTAGCTGCTTCTGTTCTTTGCAGGAGAGCAGATTAATTAATAACAGGAGAACGAGGTGTTAAAAGGCCTTGCTGGTATCCCTCTAGTGAATATAATAGGAAAAATGGACAGAAGGAGTAAGTTATTGTAGTAATACAAGGGAAAGAGAGGAACTCTCAGTTGGTGACACAAGTGTTGATTGTTTCCGTCTCTGCCTGGACCTTGGTGTGTAGCAGGGGAGCAGCTTTGAGATGTGTGCTCGCTATTCTCCCAGCCACTACACAAAGAAATTGATCTCACATAGCGTAATTGTAGCCCAGCTGGGGATTATGCACCAAACTGGTGGACTACAAAATTTGTGGAAAACTGGCTGACTACAAAGTTTGTGGAAAACTGGCTAGACCTTCAGGCTTAAAGTATCAGTGTCCAGCTAAGCCTGTGACAGGCAGTGTCCCTCAGGGCTTGCTGCTGGAGCTGCTCTGTCCAACATCAGTGACCTCAGTGGTGGGGCAGAATGTCCCCACAGCACGTTCACGTGTGACATCCTGTTGGGAGAAACAGGCAGTGCACTGCAGGGAGAGCAGGGCTGCCATTCAGAGNCTGACTACAAAGTTTGTGGAAAACTGGCTAGACCTTCAGGCTTAAAGTATCAGTGTCCAGCTAAGCCTGTGACAGGCAGTGTCCCTCAGGGCTTGCTGCTGGAGCTGCTCTGTCCAACATCAGTGACCTCAGTGGTGGGGCAGAATGTCCCCACAGCACGTTCACGTGTGACATCCTGTTGGGAGAAACAGGCAGTGCACTGCAGGGAGAGCAGGGCTGCCATTCAGAGGGACTTAAGCAATCTGGAAAAATGGGCCAGCAAGCAATGTGTGACCGCAAAGACAGTGGCAGTCTTGCACATTGGGTGTGGTGGCCAGGTGACACCTCTGCAAAAAATGACTGGTGAGTCCTGAGGGGCAGGAGTGTGAGTCAGCAGTGTGTCCTGGCGACACTGAAAGTTTGCTGCAGAGTAGAGTAAGATTTACAAGATTTGGCAGAACATTGCTGGCAGATAGGGGAAGTGATTGCTCCTCTATGTTCAGCACTGAAGGCTTCCTCTGGAATAGTTTCCAATTTTTTTCCCAGTTTTACACTCACCCTCCTGTGCAAAAAAGATGCTGACAAATGAGCAACTGCAGCAGTGCTGATCAGGGATCTGGAGCTTGGCACCTACATGGAAAAGCTGAAGGAACTGGCTTTGTGTAGGCCTGGGGAAGAGAGTGCAAAGGGCAGGTACAATTGATGGTTTCAGCTGCCTGAGTGGGTCCGTGTTTTCTTGTATAAACTCCTTCCTACACTCTCCGTGGTGCACAGAGGAAGGGCAGAAAACAGCAGTCAGAAAGTACATCAAGAGAAATTCCAACTAAATAGAAGTAAATATTTTTTCTCTATACATGTGTCCAAGCCTTTGATAAGATTACCCAGAAAAGTTGTGCTGTCTCTGAAGATTTTCAGACATTGATGGAAAAAGGCCTTGAGCAACATGATCACGTTTTGAAAGTAGCCCTGCTTTGGGCAGAAGCTTGAGCTAGAGACTTCCAGAAGTCTCTTCCAGCTGGATTTACTCTGTGATTCTTTTTTAAGGCTCTGGATTCTGGTGACAGTAGACTGCTGAATGTAGGGGCTCCTGCCCTTCAGAAATTCAACCTGCACACTGTGGTCTGCACTCAGCGGGCACAGGCTGTACTTTTTTTAGGCTGAAATCTTATCATCCTTACTCATATCTTAAGTGACAGTAAGGCTATCAGTGGGCTGCTTGTACAAGCAAGCTCTAGCCATGAGGTAGGATCTGACATCAGAGGAGTTTCAGCATTCACGTAAGCAATGATCTCCCTCTCCATCCCCCAAGCACTGCTCTTGCTTCTTAGGGCTCTTCCTTTTAAACTCTGTCCTCCTTGTGGTGAATGACCTGACAGATGAGTGATGGTCCATATGAATTTCAATATTTTTGGTCTCTTGTCCCACTTGTAAGTCCTGGACAGATTTCTGCTTGCTGTAGCAGAAAATTTGGGCAGAATGGAATAAGGAGCTGCACTCAGATGAGTTCTCTGTGCTCCAAGTGTGTGGTTTATAATGCATGGAGCACTGTGTAACAGGAATAGCAATGTGGAATTGCTGCTTAGATATGGCAGGTAACAGTGGACATGGTTCTCATTTTCTGTCCTTTGAAACACAGGCAATAAATAAATAAATAGAACCACTGACTGTGTGAGGCATCCCTTGTGTGTTTTAACTAAAAGCAGCTAGCATTGCCCTACTTCTAAAGAAAACATGGAGGTATAAAAGCATGTGAATGTGAATTAGAAGAAGAATAAATCTTCTTTTCTTCTGCCTTAGCAACCTCCATCAATTTTAATCCTGGTATCAATTTTAATCCTGCATATTTCTGACTATTTCACTTTCTTTACTGCTTACT
Organism: Pardalotus punctatus; assembly: GCA_013400915.1. NCBI lineage: Eukaryota > Metazoa > Chordata > Aves > Passeriformes > Pardalotidae > Pardalotus > Pardalotus punctatus. The sequence goes on from VZTX01011181.1 coordinate 57,793, forward strand.
TGTTAAATAACTGAGTGCAGATACTCCTGAGGTCTTTTACATTAACACAGTTTTCTCTGCTTACCCTAACAAAATAAGAACAACAACCAAAACAAACAAACAACACCACCCTGCCCCCCAACATTATTTACACAAATTCACTATTGGTTAACATCTTGATATTTCCAGTGAGCCTATTAATGAGACATATGTTAAATTTATGGTTGTAAAAAGCTCCTTTTATTTAGGTTTCTATATCACCTTGTTTTAATCCCAGTGATAATAAAGAGATTTCTTGGTCTACAGTCACATCTCGTATGTAGAATACCAGTGGTGATAAAAATTTAATGAAAGAATTTCTAATATAATCCAACAGGCTGAGATAAAAATTGCCTTGCAGCAAACAAAAAAAAAAGGGTTATAAGGCATAATTTGAATGCTTCCAGTATTCTTATCTATCAACAGTGCTTTGTACTTAAAACAAATGTAGGATCATAAAAACCTGTAACAGATTTTTCCCTTCTAGCAGATTTGCGAGCCTTGGTCTTTAGATATATTTGTGATTTATCTAAGCAATTCTAAGCAATTAAAGAGATAACTTCTTTTTTTTTTTTTACTATACTGTTCATTTGTTCTCCTTTTTAATAGTCTCATCAGGTGCATCTTTACTTAAACCAAAGAAAACCTATTCCATGTGTTCTAGAAATTGGTAGAAATTCACTTTTGCCTAGAAAGAGACATTTGTGTGCTTGGGGACTAAGAAGAAGGATCTTTGCTGTACAGTTGGAGTTTACTGGGGTGTGAATGACTGTAGAGAAGAATGCTGATGCCTTGTTCGATGACAGGATGGTGGTAGGTAGGTCTCTAAACAGGGATGTGTTGCTTCAGTTCAGTCAAAGAGAAAATGTACCTGTCAGGACATACAGCAAAAAGTGCATGACACTTGTGATGGGAGAAGAAAGAGCCATTTTAAATAATGGATGACGTTGTGACAAGAGAAGTTTGTGAACATCCCATAGATAAATTTACTATAGGAGCTAGAAGGGAGTTAGTCTCTACACCAGCTTTCCCATGGAACTTGTAAATGCTACATAGAATAGTAGAGTTTTTTAGGTTGGAAAGGACATTTAAGAGCATCAAGTCCAACTGTTAACCCAGCACTGGCACATCCACCACTAAACCATGTCCCCAAGTGCCACATCGACAGATCCGGGGTGGGTGACTCCCCCCCTTCCCTGGGCAGGCTGTTCCAGTGTCTGACACCCCTGTCAGTGGGGAACCTTTTCCTGATATCCAGTTGAAACTTTCCTTGGCACAACTTGAGGCCATTTCCTCTTGTCCTGTTACGTGTTAGCTGGGAGAAGAGTCCAGTTCCTACCTCACTGCACAACTTCCTACAGAACCTGATTGTTGAGCTGGAACTCCGGCAGGTTCTGTAAGGAGTTGGGTGGTGTTATTGCCTGTGCGTGCAGCTGGATGTGATACACTGGGAAGTTGCATCCATTCCTTCCCTCTGGCTATGATACTTTTCTCCTCAGTCCCACACCTCAATTTCTTATACAAAAGAACAGTGAACTCTTCCCTTTAGTGATTACATTAGCATACTCCTGTCATTCTTGCAAAGGATGTAATGTCACAGAGACACTGTTAAATTAAATAAACTTCCATTGTAAAGACTCCCACTGCGTCATGTGGGAGGCCGACTGCTGAGGACGGGCACAGTCTCAGGAACCCATAACACTGAGTATTGCTCACGTCCTGGTGTGTCATGTCACAGCCTGAGGAGCTCCTGAGCTGCCAGTCGTGTGTGATGTATTGTACTAAAAATCCTGACACAGACAGTGCTGCTTTTGTTAAGGCTGAAGAAGAACATTTGCAATATTGACTTTTGCCTGTTGCTGTTTATGCTGTGGGCTAGAAATGTCTGCATTTTCATGCAGGATTTATAGAGAAAATTTGGTTTACTTCCCTGTTTTTCTGCATCTCTTTGCAGGGCATTAACAGAACCCCACCTCACCCTGAAGAATATTCAGGGCATAAGAAAAGTTTTCACTGACATTAAAGAAAACAGTGGAGGCACTGTTTAAACAATCTTTTTTATAACTATGCTATTGTGCTCATAGTGGTGTACTCTGAAAGCAGTCTTCAGCATTTCTGCTCTGGTTTAACTTGCTGTAGCAAACATTCACATGGACAAAATACCTGTGTGAGCGTCAGTAAGCTTTTTTTTTCCATGGACAGTGCTTACAGACCTAGGCTTTATTTTAATGTAATAAAGACCATTTTTTTGTTGTCTGACAATCATTACAGCTATTACTCATCATGAATTAATCCCTCAACCAGGCCTTTCATTTAGGTCATAGCCGACTTCTTTAAAGGTTGAGTCCTCCTTGGAAAAAAATTAAGGATGTAAACATTATTCTGCCACTGACAGAATCAAGGTATTTTTCTTTTCAAGGAGAATTGTTTGGCAAGTGGATCACAGTTGCAACTAACTTGTATCAAAGTTCAGAGCATTCAAAAAAATCAGTACTCAGCTTTTTAAAAGCAATTAATGAAACAACAGATCATGATTTCAGTCATGTAGAAAATCATTTAGTAACTCCCTCAAGCTGAAGGAAAAGAGATGGCAAAAAATTAGGATTCAGATTGTGAGCTGATGTAAAGTGATCCCTCCACTAACCTAATCTTTTATAAAAAGAAAGGTTTTTTTTTCGTAACAGGAAGCAAAATCAACTATAACTAGCTGAGGATCTGGCGCAAAGTTATTTATTGTAAAGATCTGGTAAATGCCAGCCTCTGAATGTAGTAAAAGTACCTCTTTAGGCTTAACACACTTTCCTTCTGAAAGAAAAACCATTTGCTTAACAAATAGGATGCCAATAAAAAAATAGAATTACAGAAAAGTTAATTAATGAGATAATTCTAATACATCCTGTTTTGTTTCTTGGCAACAGAAAGCATATGACAGTCAATTGTCTGCCAAATATTTTATCTTCATGTTATCCATTTGTGATCCGTTGCCTGGCGCCTGAATTAAAAGCCAAGTCAGAGAAAAGCAATCAGTATCAGCGAGTTTCCGAGCTACCTGGGAGCGTGGAAAAGCAGAGGGAGCTTACGTGTTCTCGTGGCTTTGCAAACACGTAGCTTAGCTTAGGGAAAGGCAAATGGTTAAATAAATCTTGAAATGAAGTGTAATGGGAGGCTGCCATTTTAGTCTAGAAACTGCTTAAAGCTCAGTGTATCCCAACTGGAATAGCTGTATTTCTAACAAGCGTAGATTGAAATCCCAGTAGAATTGACTCAGTCTCCTTCCTTCCTGCGTGGATATGTTGGGGAGTGCACTATTTTCCCCTTCTCTTTGCCTTCTGATAATGATTGTGAGGACAAGGATGCCTGGGCTTTTTCATCGGGGCTGTCTCTGCCTCAATGTGTGACCTCGGAAAATAACTTGGCGTCTGTATGGGTGGAATTTTTAAAACGAGCTGCCTAAAATTAGGCATCTAAAAATAAACAGCTTGTATTCTTGCAGATGTGAAGCCTTGTTTCAGATTATTTTGCTGGAAAAAATTAGCTTCTATGTTTACCTGTAAAACTGAGCAGTGTTGAGTGACATGATAAAATATTGTAGAACCTTTGTGTAGAAGAAGCATGTAGAGATTTTTATTTTCTTATTTTTCCTGAGGAGATAAGAATTTTGGCCTCAGCCTAATCAAATCAAAACAAAAGCTTTTTGGAAGCATTTCTTCATATAGCACTGGGATATAGAATGGAGCTCACTGCTTTGGAGTATGGATTAATAAAAAGCAGGGACATGTTCCAAAAAGAATCAGGAAGAAAACACGGAAAATAGGTGCATTAGTAGCTGTTAAACACTGATCTGGAGGTAGTCTAAAGCTTAATCAGCATTTTGCTGCAATGTGAGAGAGAATCTAAAAGGATCTCTGAGTATTTGCCCTGGTTCTAAAGCTTTTTCCCTTAAGCACTTCCTGTTGCAGGTTTTAAATCTTTGTTTATGCCTTAACTAATTAAAATACTGTACAAGTTAATTAATGTTTTTAAAACTTTCAGATCATCAAATGAAATGGATATGCAAGGATTTCAAATGATGTCTGAAGGGGGAGGGAGGGTCTTTATCTAAGTACAGAGATTCAGTGTTCTGCCGTTGGCCCAAATCTCTCTCATAATGAATTTATCTACAGGCTGCTGCACTGGATTCTAGAGATGTCTGGTATGAGTAGTTCTGGGTTAATGTAGGCCTCCTTTTAAAACCGTGTGACAGTTCACAAAATGCTCTGGGATACCCTAGGATGAAAGGTACATAAATGCATGTAAAATGCCATAATTAGGATGCAATTAGAAGTGCACAAGAAAGGAGTGTTTGCTTGGCTACACTTTATATGTCTATAAAGTTTCGTTTCTCTGGAGCACAGAAGACATGGCATAATACTTGTTCTAAGCAGTTACACTTGAAAATAATTGCTGTGTGCAAGCTCTGAGGAAGTTATTTTAAATTTGTTCCTGCTGCAAGGCAGAGACAGTGACACTGATGTGATAATTTCAAAGAATGGGGCAAAAAATTCTGGAGGAATCACCCTTGGAAACTGAAAATGAGAAGAATTACCAGCAACCAGGAGTGTCAGCCTGTACTGAGAAGTGAGGGAAATTGTTTGCTGAAATAGTGAGGAAGAGTCTGCTTGTAATTTTGCTCCTGTGATCTGTTGGTTGTGGTGCTGTAAGTTATGAACCGGCTCTGGTGGAAAGGCTGTGGCACCCACGGGGACTGTGTGGGGGCATTTTCCATTATATGTGACTTGGAGTGAGAACACATAAGAAGACAAACTATGAGGGAACAGGGTAAGTTCATTTCCTTTGGTAAGACCTTATTGGTGTCCTTTAAAGTCTTTGGGGTTTTCTTCCCTCTGTGGCTTGTTATTTTTTAATAAATAATTTTGTTTAAGCAGGAGGTGTGATGGCTAGACCTTTGGGTTGAGATTCACGAGACCTTGATTCAGTTTCTAAGATGGGCACAGAGATTTGTTGTCCTGGAAAGATCACTCTTGTTTGCCCAGTGTTTTCCTCAACTGTAGTGTGGAAAGAATATCTCAACAAGGATAAAATCTTCCAGGGATCAGGCTGAGCTAACATGGTCTAATGTCATCTTGGAAGAACTTCTTTTGAAACTTGAAGGAAAAATTGTGATGCCTTGCCGGTCTCCCACTAGATGCCATGGGAATGTGCTGATTCATGGATCCGTGGTTTTCTGGAGTGGTTGATAACATTCTTGATCAGTATGTTTTCTGATAGTAAGTAGTTTATGAATGTGGGAGCTTCAATTTGGGTTATGTGAAGTCTGGAGGGGAAAAATGCAATTGAAAAACGGAAATTGTACAAATGAACTTTTGAATTCAAGAAATGTCAGATTGGATGGAGTCATGGAGTCATGGAGAACACTGTTGTCTTTTTGTTTTTCTGGCACCAGCGTAGTTCTGTGTATCCCTTGCAGCACAGGGATTGATTATTCTCAATCACTTTGTAGGAATTACAATAAGCCTGAGAACTGTGTAGGATGGAATAAGCTAAATCCGATGAAATTGCTGGAGAACTAACGGCCAGAAAGTCTCAGCTGAGCTTTAATAGCCAACAAAAACATCTCTCTGCTGAGCATAATAGACTGCAGTATTTCCAAGTCTTGTCACTTGGCAGGATTTACGTGGGTTTTTTCTCATGAGAACAACATACAGTGTTTATGGCAGCACACTGGCAGATTTCAAATACTCTGAAGTTCCTGGAGACTGGACCTTCAGCTTTAGGAAACAGAAGGTCCTGAGATGGGACTCACAATTTGTACAATGAGAAGTGATCATGGTGTACAAAGCTACGAGGTATGGTCAGTTAACTGGACATAAATGAAAGTGAATATATAATTACAGGTATTAGAGAGGTGATGTTTATGTACATAAATAGCCATGTAGAGGACTTATATTTATACCTGTCCTGAGTATGGTGTCTAATGTTGTAGGTACTAATAATACACAGCTACTGAGAACGTGATGACTTGTGCAATATGGAAATGTATATTGAATCATTCTCATCTTCCTTCACCTCTTCACCTAAACAAAAAGTACATGAATGTGGTTAACTGAAGAAACCACACTGGTGAACTTGAGGAACTTGTCTCTTAATGACGACAGAAGAACTTATTTCTGGACACACAGAGCTCCTTTTCACAATTTTATCTGGGACAGAAACACAATATGCAGTTGTATCTAGGAGCAGAGTAAATAAAATAAATAAATTCTAGTGGTCAACAATTCCTGGGAATATAGCAGTTTAATTTTTTGTCTGTAGAACAGGAATAATTGTATCTGCTTACCACGTCAGGGGTTTAGTAATGGTAATTAAAGTGTGGAGTGCTTCAATTATTAAAAAGAAGAATGGGGATGGAAAGAAAGCAGTGTTTCTGATGAGCTTTTCATTTTCAGTCAGGCATGTTAAAGTACAAATGGAGTAAACACCCTGTCCTGCACTCCACTTAATTTGGCAGCAAATAAAATACATAAAACCACAGGAGAACAATGTCAGGCTGAGAATAAAGGTAGAGAGACCAGGTTCTGTGCCTGTGTTTACATTTGTCTGAGCATCTGAATGACTGTGTATTTTTAACAAGCTGGCTGAGAAGATGACAATTCGTTGTGGGTAAAATAAAGTCAGGAGTCCAGGAAATTCAGGATTCAGTGTTTGAAGGAGGAAATGAAAGTACTGGGCCAAAATTTGGTCGTATTTAGCAGTTCCCAACCAAGAACCCAGAAGTTTTTCTATGTTACTGGCATCTTTTCATTCATGTTTAGAGGAGAAGTGGTAATTTTTTGTCATCTAAAGTGAAATCTGAGTAATAAAATAGGATTCTTGTTTCAGCAGCATCTCACAGTCCATAATAATCTCCAGAGCACATGTAAGTGTGTTCTAGAGAAGGCTTCAGGTTGCAAGTTGTCAGCTTCTGCACCTTGTGTTTGGCTCCTTTTCAGTCACTTTTCCTAGGATGGGGGTTAGATAACTTTTCTTTCAGTCTTTCCTTTCTGCTGCTTCCAGGGAAACAGAACTTAAAGGTACTAACCAGTACCTGTATGGGTGCAGGGGAAAAGGAGAATGAAAGAAGAGAATGTGCTGTTCAGGAGATATGAGCAGAAATTTAAGAATTAAAGAAGACAGCTGAAGGGTTCTATGGATGATTTAATGGGCATGGAAAGGAACTGGGAAAGCAGACAAATGGAAAGGAACTGGAAGTAATTCTGGGAATGATATTGCCAAGAGGATGTTACAAGGAGGTAGGGCAAACCTGATGGGTGTTGAGGATGTTGGACGCAAATCAATCAGAACAAAAAGATTCATTAATTCAGCTGCTCAAGGAACAGTTTGTCTCTGGGTATGTGCAACTGCGTAGAAGGAAATGCCTGGAAGTCTGCACTTACAGTCAGCCTGATTGCCTCTGTCCGGGAGGGGTGTTGTGGGAATGGAGGGAAGATGCCTGGGACTTCAGCTTTCCCTGCTCAAAGTGTGTGTGAAAATGCATAACAGTGTTTGTTTCACAGGCTCTTCCTCCTTTGTTGAGGTGCAATATAGCCATGAAACAGCAGCAGTGGAGCGGAGATGAGATGCAGAGTAAAACAGACAGTAAACAGTCCCAGGGCAAAATCAACTCTGTTTGCAGTTGGCCTTTAAGGCTGCAGGTTAGGATCCTTTCGTTTGAAAAAGAAAGTTATCGATAATATCAGCTGCTTTGAGATGGTCAGTACATAAAGACGTCACTGTTAGAAAGAGAGCATACCACGGTCTTGATTAGTAATGGAATAATATCTAGAGGAAAATACTTACTCTTCCTTTAAACTGTTTGGGAACACAGACACACCTATTCTGCTCGGGCCACTCCCTTTCATACCGTTCAACCCAGGAAATAGTAGGAGTGGAGCCATAGAGTGAGACACCCCTGAAGGCTCACTTGTTCCTCCAGCTTGCCATCCATCCTCTGGGAGGCTGTAGCTTTTGAGGCGCAGGAACAATACTGCCTGGGAGCACAAATGGAACTAGAAACACATCAGAGCTCCGCAAACGGCAAAGGTTTGTCCTGGACTATTGCTCTGCTATGTAAATCTCTAATGCTAAATGACAGGTTAAGCCATCCACAGGACATTGGTTCTTGGATTTACAGAGGGAAATCAGGCTGAGGAACTTGTGTTGGACTGAAGCTGGGATCTTTCTGATAAGAAGTTTCTTTATTTTGGTTTGTTTTTCTGTACTGTTTTAACAGTTAAACACCTCCCCAGGCTGGTGTTTTATGAACAGTGGACTTTGTTACTTGGCTGAACAGTGTGTGCATGTATCCATGTGCTGCTCCTCTGGAATGAGTATCTGAATATAGGGAGCAGAGCACAACTCAGTGGAATTAAACAGGCCTTTTATCCAGCTCTGACTCTCTGTGTATTTTTGTAAGAGATAATTCACTGCTGTTTTTGAAGTTTCCCATCTTCTAGGTAAAGAGGATGACAGCATGTTGTTGCTGTGGGGTGAGTTCTGCAAACAGAGGTTTTAGAGTTCTGGAGTGGCAGGTGGCATAAGAGTTCAGAATATTGCTAATTGACGCTTTGAATGAAAAGCTGATAACCTGTCAGTGTTAGGGTGCTTTTGAGGGCAGATTTACTCGGTATTTAACCTGAGGAAGCCTTGTGCAATCCGTGTGTTACTGCCTGAGCACACCTACATGTTCTTGTCTGTCCTGCAGCCACCTGTCACTTGTGCTGTCCCTGCGCAGCAGACAGGCAGGGGCGGCTGCTCAGTGCCTGCTGTGGGTGTGTGGTGCCTCTCCCTGGCACCCAGGTGCTGCAGGTATGACTGCAGCACAGGGTGCCAGCGTGTACCAACCTGCACGGAGGTGAGACTTTGCTTCTACACACCAAAAGCACATAGAGCACACTTCTGGTGGTGAGTGATTCAAAGTGAATGCTCTTTGCATCCAAGAGGCACGCAACTCTCAGTTTGCTTAGTAAACATTTCCCTTTTTTTGTACCACAGTCTCAGATAAAGTTGGCATAAATATAAAAATATATATTTAGCTTTCTTGGTAACTCAAGTGTAGGTAGTTGCTTTCTCCGTTATGCTTGGACAGATAAATAAACCCTTGGGGTGCCCATTTGATTTCAGGGGTTAGAGGTGGAAGAAATAAAGTCCTGTTTTCTTCTTTGCATTGTCTCATCCAATATTCATCTCTTCAAAACTGGTATAATCTACCTTTATGGGTCTGGTGATAAAAACATGTACAGGTAGACATACTAAAGAACTGAGTACACCTCTCTATGAAAAGTATTACTTTCCCTTAAAAAAACCCCAAAAACTGAAAACCAGAAAAACACAACCCAGGTCTTCTAACAGCAAAAAGTTATGGTTTTTTCCATTGCTAGTTAGTCTTTTTAGGCCAAACACTTAACCTAGTGTTGAAGTAGGTATAGCAGTTTTATTTCTGGTCTTTCTCTCAATGTGTGCTGAATTAGGTGTCCAGAATTCCTTTTTCCTTCCTATTTTGTTTTCAAAATACTGTTTTTTATTTATTATGTTAAAAGAAATCAGTCACAGCAGAGTACGCATTTGGTTATCATTGAGCATTTGGTTAAAATCAGCTGTTTCTGTGTATCCATACATGTGGCACTTGGGGACACGGTTAGTGCTGAGTTAACAGCTGGGCTCCATGATCCTGGAGGTCTTTTCCAACCTAAATGATTCTATGTTTCTCCGATTCTGTGATACTGCTGTGATGTGGGAAACCACCATATCATTAGGTGAATTTAATCAGATGAATATTTGATCCCCTAGTGCTGTGGGGACTCACTGGGGTGAGGTTAGGCTGAATCTCTGGCTCTCCATTCCTGACCAGATATGCTGAGAACTGGGAGTCTTGCTTGTCCCTCTGCTTTGGTTGGTGCTGATGATCTCTCAGGTGGGGGTGGAAATCTCGTCTCCCTGTTGAGTCCTTGTGGATAAACTCGTGATTGCCACACAGAGAAAGCACAGGGGAGACAGTTGATTCTTCTTCCTGCTGCTCCATAGGTGTTTGCCCTTTCTCTTCCCTAGCTTTAGTAGGGGAGTCAAGCTGTCTTGAAATCTAATATATGGAGAGATAATTGTTTGTCTTTTCATTAAAGTGGGTAATGAAAACAGGTTGTTTAGTTTCACTTCCATTCTTAATCAGTTTCACGTGCTGGCTTTTCTCATTCTAGAAAAATGATCCACTAATTCTCTTTGTCAGCTGTCTATTTTGAGGTGGAAGGCCTGACCTCATTCTGATGATAACCCAGTAAGCAGCAGGAGAACTGAATTTTTAAAAATATTCAGAATCAATTAATTGACTCCAGGTAAAGTACTGTGAGGATCTGGATTTCAAAGAAAGCATAAATGCTGGGGGAGAAACTCAATAAAAATCATAAAACCACTACAAAATAATGCGTTATCTTGTAATTCATTCACAGTTAAATAGGAAATAACTGGAAGCTGCCAACTAGTTTCAGTCTGAAAATATGCACAACATATGTTTATAACATAAGGTTTTCTACTGATAAACGCTGCTGATCAGCACCTGTTTTAACTGATTCATCTGAAAATTTTGCTTAGTGCTGCTTGAAGAAGTTCATCATTCAGTTTTTATTCATACAACCTGACAGGTTGGCTGGCTTGCCTACTTACTTTAATTATTTTTGCTGTTGCTTAGCTATTCTTAATTGCAGAACTACTTCTCAATCAAACCAGGGCAAAACTCTGACGAAAAAATTGAAGATGCCTAGAGAGTGTTAATACCAGAAGGGATTTTGAAGCTAAACTGCATGGAAAAGGAATTTGTTTTTTGGTCATTGATTTGTGTCAGTGGTAAATCTGTGTATTAAACAAATACCACAGTGGTAACGTCAACACAAATAAAAGGAAACTTAAGTTTTGCTCTAGGCTGAGAGAATGTTTACACTTAAAAAACCCAAACGAACCACCCTCCTAGTATGTACTATTAATAGTTGTTTACATTCTACAGAAACCGAAGAATCAGGCATCTCATGAAGTAACTGTCTAGATACAATATTTAATGTATTTTTAATACCAGGAAGTATAGAGACTCCTTGGTGATGGCCCAGAATGCAGCAGAAGATCCTCCCTCAAAGATGGCCAGGGCCATCTAGACTTTACATCATGTTCCAGTTACAGTTAATTTAAAATTAATTAAAATCCCACACTTGTGTTTAAAGTTTGACTGCTGGAAAAATGGCTTTTCTTAATAGCCCATGACACACAAGACCTTAAAAACTCTCACCTTAATGCATGGCATTTGGTCATGCAGTGGAAGGATAAAATCAAGACATTCTTATTGCTGAAAATACAATATGGTAAGTATCAGTCAAGCAGTCAACATAGTGGTCTTAAATTCTTTGTAGGTGCTCTATTTGACTCATTCACCATTCCAGGAGTTTATGATACCACTGGAATGATTTTTCCCGCTATTGTAAGACCTTATTTCCTACCTTCTTTTTCTAAATTGTAGCTTGCTAGATTGTGAGTGCCCTCCACTTCCACTGCAAGATCAAGACTCTTGATTTAGTGCTATCTTTGAGTAACTCTCAAAGTATTTGATAGGCACAGCTCCACAGCATTGTACTTGTCAGGGAAATATCCTAAGGGCACAGGTAAAGAAAAAACCCCAGCTGTACCTGTTGTCAAATCAAGAACACGTTTCTACTTTTTGATGTGCTGTCTGTCAGCTCTGGAAGTTTGCACTGTTTCTCTGATGCTGCCTTTCCTGATGCTGCCAGATTACAGCTTTTGTTTGAGGAGATTTCACTAAACAAGCAATAAAATAGAAGCAAACTATTTGTGTAACTATAGAATAACCAAGGGGATCAAAACTTCTCTTTATCATATGCTATGTCATATGTAATTTCCTGTCATTAATAAATGGAAACAAACTCCAAGCATTTCATCTGCCCCACCTATGTATTTTCAGATGTGTCCTTGCCTCAGTTTTGCCTGTACAGAATGTGATCCCTGTGTGAGGGGTGAGCTGCTCATAGTGATAATTTTGCTTAACTGACAGTTTCTTAGTTTTTAACATGGCTCTTGATCATTTGTGTGTGTGTGCAGCTGATTTAACCAGAAGATAGTGCTGACCACAAGAGGAAGGGTTCAACAGTGCAGTAGGATTTATTTAATTAGAAAACAAAGGTTAGCCAACACAGCATATTTAAAGCTGCTTTTATGAGGAATGTTGGCACTGGATGAACTGATCTGATGTCATTTCTGGCATCCTGTAGCAGTGCCATACTTTCCACTATATAGAAAGGTAACCTTCTATTCTTAGTTGTGATGGACATTGACAAACAGTTTCTGCTGGCTTCTGGTAGGGGCTTAAATTAGTCTTCATAGTACAAAGAAGGAATCTCTTTTAGAGCTTCACTGATGCTGTGGGAGGACAGTGTGGCTGCAGGAGATACCCTTTTAGAGTTTGCCATGCTCTAAGAATGGCTATGATGTTGGAGAATTTAGGAGAAATACTTAATTCTTATAATCTTTTGTGCTGGTGCTACATCTACAGCCGAAGATCCAGTGTTAGGAGACAACGGGTGATACTAAACTGAGATGTTCAGGAAGCCCTGCAGTGATCTAGAGATGGCTTTCTTCTGCTGTAATTCTTTGTTCAGCATTTGAGTAGTTACTGTGTATGTTTCTGTAATTACGCGACATGGCAGAAGAGATTACAATGATAGCCAGTTTATTTCAATGCATAACAAGAGGAGTGGTGCTTTCTTTGATGTCATGCTTGTAACACGTCACTCTTTACAAAGGTACAGGAAATAAATTGAAGATTGAAAGAACACTGAGGTCTCAACTTTGATCTCTTTGCTTCCCAACATGTTTCTGTCTTAGTTACTATGAAGTCCACATTGTGAAGAGGATGTTATAAGCAGTTTCTTCTCTCAGCTGGAAAAAAAATGTCCAAGTTGAAGAAAGGAAAAATAAAGAAAAAATTGTGATTAAAGGAATTACATTTATCTTGAAAGTCTTTGCTCTGTTTAAATAAAAGACACCTAAACATTGCTGAGGAGTAGGAAAAAGGCTTCCTACTAAAGATCTGAAGGACTGCCAGCTTCTGCTAGGATCCTTTTGGCTAATTGTTCCCTAGAGTAGTTTAGACACCTCTGACTTCAAGCATAGAGCTCAGCCCCACACAAGTCATGGGATTATTTATAAGGTTTGGGGTAGGCAAGTGCTTGGATTGTGTTGTTGAGTCAGTTGTTCAATCATACAGTCTTGGGGGTGCAGCAGTTTTAATATTTATATTTCATATAGCCTTCACTGGATCCTGCCTATGAAATTGCATCAGTTGTCAGCAATTACACTTGGTTTTTTTCCTAAGTGTAAGTAAAAAGGATTGGGTTTGCTGTTAGGATCCATAGTGCAGTGTTCTTGACATTGTAGATCAATAGATTAGCCTTGTGCTGCCAGGAAATAAAAAGCTGAGCCACCTCATCTTCTAATAGTGCAATAGACAGATCCATTAATGCGCACACTGTTATTTTATGTCTGAAAATAGATATGAACAGAGATTTTTTTTTTTCCATGACTATTCTGAAATAAACGTTGGGATGGATAAAGTAAGGTAAATAGCTTTGGTTGAATCAGGCCTTTTGTCATGACCTGATAATTCTTCTATTCACAGCAGGCACAGTAACAGTGATTTTGCTTGTTTGGGGGAGAGTAGCTAAAAATGGAATTTTCAGATCACAGAAAATGCATAGAATTAACTCTTTGCCTTATTTGATAGCATGATTTTCCATGGAAAATGAGCACTTTTAGTGTTAAATAAGGGCTGCAAGCTATTGGAAAATCATTGAGAAATATGGTAATAAAGTTGGAAGGTAATGAAGATCAAGGAGAAGGACACAGCTATGCTTTACATGACCTCTTTTTGTAATGCTGACCAGTTATTCCCTGGTGTTATTATCTGTGATACTTCTATAGTTTCCATTATCACAGAATCTGAAAACTTCAGTCTTTAATGTACCTATTGTTACAAATCCCTTGTGAGGGAGAAAGTGATAGGGGGAAATACAATACAAGAGATTAAGGGAATGGCTCAGGGATGAACAGCAGGTCTGTGGGAGTGCAGAGACAGCATATTTCTCAAATCCCATGTTAAGGCTTCCAGAGGTAGTACACAGTACTTTACTAGCTGACATTATTAGGGCTTTCTTCCCTAATGTCATTTAAATATTTCATTTGGTGATTGATTTTTCTATGTACTGTTTTATTTCGTTCTATTTCAGCCCAGCTAATAATTTCATGTGAAGGTAGATGGCTGGTGTTGCTCTCCTTTGTCCAAGAAAAAGATCATTAGATGTAATCTCAAGCATATTGTTTAGATATTTTTGTTTGTTTAATCTTTCTGCCCACTGCTTCACTGAAGGATAAACTTGGTGGTTGTTGGGGACTGGGGAAGTGAGTCAGATTCAGTTTCTGAGCATACAGCAAAGGGAAAAGTATTCCCAAGAGCTTGTTATGCTGCCTGTCCAGCGTTACAATGTGCTGCAAAGCTGGGCTTTTGTTATCAAAGGCTCATGTGCCATGGAAGTTATCATACATAGTTGATAACAGGAAGCTGAGCACAATGCTTTAATTCAGCTGAAACATTTTGCAAATGTCATCAGTTGGGAAAGGAAATTGTCACAGTGTGGTCTTAGTTAAGTCTGAGATAGAAATGCTGTTGTGTTTTCTCTTGCGTTTTTTCTCAGTTACAAATTGTAACAGGAGAATAAAGGGCAAAGTGATGTTTCATGTATGTTTTGGAATGAATACCAAGAAACCAATACATAGAATAACATTTGCTTTCTTATTTCCGAGTTAGTTTAACAGAATGGCTTGTGCATGCAGATCTTGCTGTTTATAAAACAGGTCTGATTTTCAGCGTGCCACCTCGAGAGATCCCCAGGTGGTTTTTCAAAGAGTGGAAGTTTGACTCTTTAGATACAAATGTAGCTGTACCCTATTCAGACTGGAATTTGATACTGTCCTTTCACACAGACATTCGCAGCCTTCATGGGCTGGACAGACTTTATAGCAGTTCTTCAATTGCATGTGTGTGCTGCAGAAAGAGGCGTTTCAGATGGAGTTTGGCTAATGATTACTTAAAGGTCAGTTATAATAGCAGTGGAAAAAAAAAGTCACATGGCAGCTTGATAAGAAGCCTGTATGGGACACCCATTCTTAATCATGTTGCTCAGTTGAGTCGTAACACAAATCCTTTTACCTTTGATACCACTTTAACCTGAGTTAGCCCTTTTCGGTTAGTCTCTTTTTTTTTTTTTCTTTTTTTGCTGGTGCAGAGAAGCCTTGTGGCTTTGTGATCTTTCTGTTCCTCCTGCCATAGGCAGTAGTACAGTTTACCTTAGAGAACCTTGTGTGTGTTTAAACCAGTAAACTAATTTGTGGACTGTAGAATTCCTAACTCTGCGTGTTCTTCATAGCCTTCATCTCAATAAAAGATATCAAAGCACCATAGCTATTTTTTAACTGTATCTCCTGCTTTTCTAGACAGTAAACTGTTGAAGTAATATTAAATATTAGTAAATAGGCTTTTCAATGTTGTGAATAAAATTTGCATCTAGATACACTAGCATAGCTCTCTCTTTGAAGTGTCTACTTAGTAGTACCAGTGCTTTATAAGGCCATCAGCAGTACCTATATGAGCTCTGCTAATTGTTTTTTCATGAGTGGATATGGTCTCAGTGCAGAAGCAGAAACAAGTGTAGGGTACAAGGAGCATATTTGCTTATGAGGAGCACCTGTTCTTCACTGGGCATCATCACCTGAGTCAGGAGAGTACAGCCAAAGCCATTCTGCAATATTTAGCTAAGTAGGTGTCATTGACACTGGTGTGATTTGTAGAGGATTTTCTTAGATGAGCAGAACAGGGACAGGTATGTGTGGCCACTGCAGCTGTCTGGCAGCAGGACTGCTGAGTGAGCTCTGGTGTATTTTCTTCTCAGCCAGGATAACAGCAAGATTAGATGGGCCTCATGCTCCAGTGAGTGAGCTGAGAAAATACCCTCTTCCTGTTGCTCCTGGCTGTGGTGCCTCAGTTGTGAAATGTAGGTTTTCTGGAAGTTACCAGAAAACACGGTGGTGTTTGTACCTGGGCTCTTTTGGGGTTTTCAGTCCCCTGAGGATGTAGAGCACTGAGAAGTGGTGCATGGCAGGATGTGATGAGCTAGTGGTGTTCTCATAGCAAGGGGCACGTCTACTTGCAGGAGTATCATGGAATCATAGAATGGTTTGGGTTGGAAGGAACTGTTAAAGGCCCCCTAGTCAAACCCTCCTGCAATAAGCAGGGACATCTTCCACTAGATCAGGTCGCTCAGAGCCCTGTCCAACCTGGCCTTGAATTTATCCAAGGATGGGGCATCCATCACCTCTCTGGGAAACCTGTGTTTCACCACCCTCATGGGTGCACTTGATCTCACTGTCCATGTCATTGGTGAAAACATTAAACAGTTCGTAATAACACGTTTTAGTACTAGTGGTGGTAATTCTGTTTTTGGGTTTGAGCTAGGAGAACATTTTAAATGTCTTACTGACTTGAGCATAATCCCAACAATATTTCCTCTTGTGCAGCAAGGGAATGGATTTTGTTTCAATTTGAAAATACTTTCTGTAAACTACTGGAATATAATAGCTGAGATACTTTTTAAGGACTAAAGCATGATTACTTCAAAAGCCACAAAATAGCTTTGCACTACCGGTTTTTAAAGCTCAGCAAATTTTATGTAGTACCTGAATTATTAATGGAGATAAATTGGAAGAGGAAGATCTGTTGTCTTATCAGCCTTAAACAAGCAGTAGTTGGTTGACTTTGCAGAGAAAGGCAGCTCCTGCTGAAGCCATGAGTGAGCAGGTCCTGGGTGAGGAACCCTACGGTGTGAAGGGCTGGTGTCAGTATGCTCAGAAGGTGACGGCCTGTTTTGGACACTTAGGTAAAGAAATTAAGATGTGCATGTGGATTTTTGGTCTTCACTGTGTGGATGAAGTATTTCCTCAAGTTTACAGTAAATAGCTGAGTGTTTGTGCATCAGCCTGCAGTGTTGAGTAAGTAAATAGTGGGTGTCAAAAGTGATAAAGCTGTGTGTGTGGAGTGATTCTACTACAAGTAAAGTTTTGCGTCTTTTTTTGTGTAAATGAACTTGAATTTTATTTTTTTGAATTTTTTTCTGTAGTTTGCTGGTTTAGTTATTTGGTTGCTTGGATAACTATATTTTATGATAAAAGTAGATATAGGGCTTGCTCATTTTTCATTTAGATGGAGGCCCTTTTTCCCCCTCCTTACTCTCAGTATCTTTGAGAATTCTTATATGGACAAGATAATCCTGACAATCCTGTTGACTTGGACAGGTGCATGAAACCTTACTTGGGGCTATTTACCTGTGCAATAGATGTCTTACCTTCTGAAGTGATATGATGAGGGAAAAGGAAAATTTCATTTTGTTTTACCTTGTTTTCTGTATTTTTATTTTGATTACTTTTGCATCTAGGTTTTGCTCAACTAGTGTGGTTGACTTCAGTTTCTTGGTTTTCTGGTTGGGCTTTTTGTTGCTTTCAGTATAAGACTAAAGTCACACTGAAATGCATTTACAAGAAGTTTAACTCTGATGGCAGAAGCAATTAAGACAGCATTAGTGCACTACACATTTCTGCTGAAGGGCAATTCTAATCCTCAGTGTTTCTCTGGAACATGGAGGGATATTTCCTCTACTATGAATTTAGCCCTTGGTGTCTGGTTTTTACTATTATTCACTGCTTGCTATTCTGTTTTGTAATTTATTTGTGGATTGCAGTCAAATTTTTTTTGTTACTTTTGTTCTTGGAGAATTAGTAGAGAAGCTTCTATTCCTTGTTGCATATGAAACATGCATGCATTTTTATCATCCAGGCAGCCAATTGGTGTGGTGAATTCAGAGGGGATTGAATAGGAAATGGTCTTGAGATGGCTGGAAATATTTATAAATACAATATTTATAAAGTTGGAAATGAGATAAAATATTTAAAGTAGCTATTTTGCATAATTCCTATCTCCTATCCAGTCAGCCCCCTGTGAAAACTGTCAGTCTGGAGAGTGCCCATACCTCACACTGTGCTCTGTGAAGGCTCGAGAGCCCTGCACTGACTACTTGGATTAGACACGGCTTTGAATTGGCACTGACTTAAACAGGTTTTGCTGCTTGGCAGATCCTGAGAATGTTTCCTCAACGCTAGTTCTGAGTTGAGCACCCTGGATTCCTGACACTTTCTTTCATGAAACATAAGGACAGGGTTGTACCCTATGATTCCTGCCTTTTTCTTTTCAGCAAGAATATTAGAAACCAATCTTTTCCACTTAATTGAATACTTGACTTAAGCAGTAGGAGATTGCCATTGTCTTTTTGATTCAGACTGAGGCTAAATCCCAGTGTTCTGTAACTGTGCTCTACAAGGCTGTCTCAGGCCTTGTCCTTTGCCTTGGACACAAGGATGTGCTCCAAGCAGTCCTTCATCTGACTCGGGAAGCCACTGTGATGCTTCCTGGTCTTGTTTTGCTTATTTCTACAGCTTGTCCCCTTATATTACATATTGACAAGATGGAGGCTTTTGAAGACAAGCACTATTAAATTAAAAAACTATCAAAAAATCATATTGCTTTGTGTTATTAAGCATTAGCTGGCAGTGGTCTTTGAAGATGCAGTTGTCAGACAGTGACAGCAATAGCCAGGGCTGGAAAGGGGCAGCATTGGAGAAGTCTGTCCCAGGGGAAGGAGGATCTTATTTTTAATTAAGCAGGATGCTTCTGCTGTGACGTGATAGGGTCACTAAATCCTGGTCTATCATCCCCTCCAGTCCCATGTGTTTTTGTGGTGTGAGGACACTGCATTGCATTTCACTGATACAGCATCAGACTCTTCTACAGTGGTCACAGTGGAGTCAGCACGGACACAGCAGAAAATGGGGAGTCAGCCTTAGACCAGCATATCCAAACTCCAGTGAAGGATAGACTTTTCTTCTGGATTTTAGGCAGCCAAGCTTTTGCCACAGTCGGAACAGTTTCTGCAGGGCTCACATCTGCTTTTTGAAGATTAACTTCTGCAGCACAGTTAATGTCTGGGCAATGTGTGCCTTTGGCTCATCTTCCTCAAAGGACAAAGTCCACCCTGACGTGTCAGTGGGGCTGGGTGGTTGGCACTGCTGTTGTCAGATGTTAACATCCTTCACCGATTATCTAGCTGCAAATGACGCTCAGACTGAGGGAAACTTTTGTTGACTCATCCAGCATCTCCTGTGGGTCATCCCTCTGATTTAAGCACTGAACGGCGATCCACCCTCAGTGGTAGAAGCTTTTGGGTTTTCAGAGATGTCTCTTCCACTGAGGGGCTGTGGTGTGCAGGTTGGTAGGTTGAGAAATCTGGGAGAGATTGAAAAATTGCTACAAAGATTAATTTCCTAGGAGGAATGCTTAAAACATGGCTTTGCTGAGATCTCTGATCTGATACAAGATACTGTAAGGCAGAACTGGAGTTGCTATATTTATTGAGACAGCTTTTCCTCAAATATACATTAGCATCACCCCATTAAAATTAGTACAGATTTATTCTGGCTTGTCCTACTGTGACCTCAATTGATTAGAAAATCCAGGAGTATGGCTGTTTAAGGGGAGCTGTGATTGCACACTTGTTTTCAAGATAATACAAAAGTCATACTACTTGAAAAATATAAAATAATTGACCTCATAGCAGATGTGTAATAATAGAGGATCAAAGTCTGGATTTATGAGATGGTATTTTCTCTTTGAAACAGTAAATAAAGTAGTCTTCTCTTCAAACCTGTTCCTATCTGGAGTTAGTACTTGAGCTCTGAGTTGTAAGGGAAGAATTAAGTGACAGTTTCTCACTGTGCTCAGTAAGCCTATTGCTAGAGTTTTTTACCTTCTAATTTAGAAAAAGCCTTACTGGAAGCAGTGTAATGATTGCACCAGCTCATTTTGCAGCTCTAGCTAACTTCTGTGTGTTAAGGGGAGTTGAAAGCCTGGGCCAGACACTGTTTGCACAGTTGTCTCTGAGAGTTTCACTGAGTAGAGTCTGAAGTTGCCTCTGAGCATGTCCAGGTCTGGGGTCTACCTGTAACTTTCTTTTACAGATGATGGATGTTGTTAGTTTGGGGTTTTTTTGTATCTTTCACTTTGGAATTTCCTGTGACTTTCCAGTGCCCTGTTGATGATTAACTCTGCCTTTACCCAGGGAGAAATATTCATTAGATGATTAGATTAGCAAGTCACTGGAATTGGATTAATGTAAATACTTCTTGTAAGCGAAGCAGGAAGGGTTGGCACAGTATCTGCAAAGCCTCTGCTGTCAGCTACACAGGAAGGTGCAGAGGAAGAGCAGAAGCGAACCAATCCTTAATGGTTCGGGGAAAGCTTAAGTGCTTTTGTTTGCAATAGGCAGTGAAAGCTGCAGAAAGGATTTCTCCAAAGAAATCTGCTTATGAAGTAGTGCCAGCCAGTGCTAGTACATTCCTGAAAAAGGAGGACCAACGTGCTCTACCTTTGCTACAGCCTTTTCACTGTAGCACACGGACAGACCTGACATGGAAGAGGGCCATGGTAGATTAAATGCACAGATGTGCATTTGTAGCTTATGATGATGATGATGATGATTGTTCTATAATAAGATTTTTGACACAGCAAGGTTTTTTGATTTTAAACTAATCCTCTTATGTAACTCAGTTACGTTCTTTCTCTTGTCCTGAATATTAATCTGATTTTCAGATACTCTTTTTGGTTTTGTTTCTGATTTTTGCATTCGCAGGGATGAGTTTCAACTGATTACAATAGTTTTAGATGGCAATCACCTGATCAAGCATACTGTTCTAATCTCTTGAAGATAATCACTAAAAATATATCTTTCTTAATCTCCTTTGCTGGATAAGAGAAAAAGAGAAGGATTGGAAAGGGCAGTGTGCCGTGAGTAGTAGACTGGCTGTGTGCACTACAGGTTGCTTTCCTTAGCTTCTTCTGAATAGAAATGCCATCTTTCCCCATCTTAAACAGCTTTGGGAAGCTGTGTGGCTCAGGCGAAGAACTGGTGCTGGAAAAAGTGAAATTTCGGAATTCAGTCAGAAGGATGTCAGTAATAGAGGATGGGGATATTGCAGAGGTCTTGTATCTCATTCCCAAGCAGAGCTTCCTGAAGCAACTGCCCTACTTGAATCCAGATGACTACTACTTGTGTGAGCAGTTATTTGACACTCCTGAGCATCTGGGTAAGTGAGGACTGCCATCAGATCTTGATGTTTGGTTGGTGAATAGGCTAAATTACTTTACAGTTACCTTATGTTTTGTGTAGCAGCAAGATACTGTATGACAGAAAGTGTGTTCAGGTGTGGAGAAATACTTTATCACTGACAGAGAGGAGGGAAAGAAGAATAAAAAGCCAAGTTAGAACCTGGATTGTCAAAAGTAGTTGATGGATATAGGTGCAGCTCTCTCTATGTGTCCATCCTGGGACAAAGGGGACCTTAATCTTCAGAAGTATTCAAGCGAGAAAAGTGCCTTTTGAAAGCACAGCATCCTGTGAGTCGTGTGTTCAGAGCCTTCCTATGGGTTTTGTGAAAGTGTGTTCCCTTCTCTTTGTTTTCAACCTATTGCCAAGAAGTATTATTTAAAGCTACCTCATTATTGAATTGGAAGAATTGATTAAAAGTCTTTCTGTGTTCACCTCCTTGTCACTTGAATTTTTTAGAATTCTGTTGTATCTTTTATCCAGGTGCCTCCTTTATCTGGATAAGAAGTCATAACTTATTTAGATGCTCTTACTGCAGGAGCCAGTCCATGCCTTTGATTATCTTTTTACATTTATTTTGCTAATTCTACCGTAACTCTTGAAAAATTGGGGAATAAAATTGTGTTCAACACGTAGCATAATGTGGGTATATGCGCAGAGTCATAACAATGCTCTTTCTTCCTCCCAGTAGTTTCTAAAATTTGGTTTATTTTTAATTAATATTGAACATTAGTTTATTCCTTAATAGAGCAATCAGTGGTGGGAGAACTTATATCTGGAATTCATCAGCTTAACTTATTTGTTACAGTCCATTACAAATTTTTTTAAAAAGTTTTCCAAAACTCCTGTCTGTGAATGTGAAATTGGCTATAAATGTTAATCTCTTTCAGATAAATTTCAAAGATTTTATCTTCTAGGACTTGCTTTATGGACCTCAGTTTTGATAACCCAAACTGCTTATGTGTTGGATTTTTTTCTGCACTAAGCAGATCAAGAAAGCTGCTATATGCTTTTCACTCTGTCCAGCTCCTCAAAATGTTAATACGGAGTGATTGTATTTGGTAGGCAAGTATTTTTCAGAGATCTACTTCGGTATATAAAACACTTTTTCTTCTGTGCGAATTACTTTTTGCCTTTTGCTTGTCAGCTCTGTACCTAATGAACTTCACCTTCTAAGAGCAGAACTGTCCCAAACCATATGCTGTTGCAGATAGTTACTGCTTCTGAGTAATCAGTTATTTTAAAAATAACATTTTAATGAAAGTGACGCTAAAACATGGGGCAAATGCATAATATAGCTGTGAGCTGGAGAAACAAATATCATACTGCCTTGCCAGCCCCCTCAGTGTTTCACATTGGTATTCTGGAGGAAAAAATCTACATACAATTAGGCATTTTTATAAATCACAATTTAGAATTGAAAATTATTTGCATGGACAGTGACCAGCTATGTGATCAATCTGTGCAGGAATCCAGCAGAATTCTTGCCATCATAGCAGGCTGGGAGCTGCCTTTTAATTTATATGGGGCTTAAATCAATCTGGAAATCTGCAATTTTGCAGCTCTTCACTCATGTGAAAGCAATCACAGTGATAGTGCGACAGGTTCTGTTTAGCATTATGCTGCAATAGATAATGCAAATAACCACTGTGGATTTTTTTTCCTTTCATCCTACAGTATGGGTGCTACTATTCAGTAAGATGGGCATTGCGGTCCTGCTTTCCAATATCATGTATAATGATAACTGAAAGGTTGCAAGCTGTCTGGTGCCTCAGCTTTAATTAAATTACAGCAATTGGAATCAGAATCTCACACGCTTAGAATAAAAACAGTGGAATGCCTTTTGAAAACGGCCTGGGGGTAAATGCTGTATGTGACTTTAAGATGCAAAACACGTAAGTCTGTCTCCTAGGCCATGTGCTGCTTGGGGATTATGGTCCCTCAAGTGCTACAAGATTTAGCAGCTTATAAACCCTGCTGAAGGACAGTTTGCTGTCTTTTTTTGGCATTGCAAACAGAGATTAGAAATTACACTGTTCAAAGCATTTGGAGTCTCAGGAATTACGTTCCTTGCTCATCATAAGTGCAGTCATAACCACCATGAAAGGCCCCTATTTTAGGTTTTTCAAAGGTCAAGAATTATCAACAGGTGCAGAGCTCTTTAGCATTCAGGAGGTGAGCCTTTGGAGTATCATCCATTTAACCTGTGACTTGCTTTTACTTAGCACTTGTATCCTGAAATTCCCCTTCGTGGTGAGAATGTGGGAGGTTAAACTTGTCTCACAAAGTTAAATGGTGGCATCATACTGACAGTTAAAAGCACTCTAAAAGTTGCAGAAAACTTAAAATAATTAGTTTAAATGCAGCCTTGAAGCACTGAAAGGACCCTCATTCTGCATTTCTCTTGAGTTCATTTGGCCAAAGAATGATGAACCACCTTCCCTCCTGTGTCCAGGGGAGGAGGAAAGGATGCTTCCTATGAGAGAGATTTCCAGTCACATGGTTTGCTGCAACAAGATCTGACTTAGCCTAGAAGGCCTGGTTCACATGACTTTGATTCTCTGAGGCCAGACCCTGATACAAAGGATTCTGTGGAAAAATGTCTGATATTCAGGACTTGTAAAACTTGAAAGTTGGTTGCAAAAGAGCACTGGAATTTTGAAGAGAAAATGGTCTTGGAACTGTGCGATGTTGCTTCTTCTTTAAGATACTGTCACCTGTGACTTGTACCAATGACACCTTATGCAACCTTGAGAGGTGATCACTCTTTGTGACAGTGGCACACCTGAGGGAAAGGAGATACACACCACATTACCTAACCGACCTCTTGTATGAGGTTAGTAACTCTTTATGTAACCATATTTATTTAAAGCATCACTTGTGAGAATGGCTGCTTCTGTTGCATCGGCTGGATGTAAAGCAAAACAGAAGCAATCTGAGAGGATGAGAAAGGCATGGGGGGAAATGCAGAGAGCATGAAAGCAGTCTGGTGATGAGATAGGAAGTGAATTGGACTGGTGGAGGAAAATTTATGAAACACCAAGATCCTATTTACTCTTGTTTGGGTAAAAGAACGGGCTGCCTAGCTGACTCTAACTAAGTGAATGGACTTGAGTCCAGTTGGAGGCTGGACCGAAGTCCGGTTGGTCACTGGTGTTGTTCCCAAGGGCTCAGTCCTGGGCCCAGCCCTGTTTAATAACTTTACTGATGGTCTGGATGAGAGGACTGAGGGCACCCTCAGTCACTTTACTGACAGTGGCCAGTTGGGTGGGAGTGTTGATCTGCTGGAGGGAGGAAGGCTCTGCAGAGGGATCTGGACACACTGGATTGATGTGCTGAGGCCATTTGTGTGGGGTTCAGCAGAATATATGGAAATGGTTCAAAGCTCTGCCAGGGGAGGTTTAAACTGGACATTAGGAAGAATTTCTTTACTGAGAGTGTGGTCAAACAGTGGAACAGGCTTCCTAGGGAGGTGGTCGATCCCAAAGCCTGTCAGTGTTTGAGACATGGACGGTGCCCTTAGTAACATGCTTTAACTTGGTCAGCCCTGATTTGGTCAGGCAGCTGAATTAGATAATTAGTTGTAGGTTCCTTCCAACTGAAATAGTCACACTTTCATTCTATGAGAAATGGGGTTCGGGACAAAAGGAGGTCTGATTTTTCTGTGTGTATGTTTGAAGAGAGGATGAGTCCAAGAAACCAACATGGTGATCTGAGGGAAGACACAGAGGTAGAGTGTTCTCGAGAGGAAGGGGGTTTTACAGATTTGAAATGAAAGGTCCAGTTGCAAAATGCTAGTAGCTGCAGCATAAAACAGCTGAACATTTGCCCACTGTTTTACATCTAAGTTCTCACACATCAGCTTCCTTGCGTTAGTAAGGTTTTCTAGCTCAAGATAGGTGGAGTCCCCAGTTAGGGAAACAAACCCTTTGTACCCCATTGCCATTTTCCATTCTTGGTACCGAGGAGTGCCCAAGATCACCCTGAAGGCTTCAGTTTCTTTAACATCAATCCCTGCTGTTACTAGGACAGAAAGAAGGAAAAATGGGAAAAAAACCCCTATTTTAATCTTGGGTCTTACCTGCTAATGGTGTTCATAGTTGCTCCACACAGAACCAATATTTGATGTGACCTATAGCCACAGAATTTTGATGGTGCAGTGTGAACTTGTCAGGTGTCCAAAGCTAAGCAATCTCAAACATGGCATGTGGTGATATGCAAAAGAGAGAGAGAAAAATCCAGGTTCTGTTGGCATTGAAGTAGGTGTGGTACTCCTTAGAGGTTGAGAGGTGCTGATCAGACTGCTCTTGTCCTTCAGATAAGGTAAATATTTTTGATAGATTTTCAAATTGACTCCTTCAAGTGATCAATCTCTTCTGGCTTCAGTCCCTATATATATATATAATGATTAAATAGGGAGCATGCTTTTAAAATTTGTGGTAATCCAAGTTTAGAAACATTATTTCATTCTTCTGCAGGACAATGTCTTAATTCAGAATAGTTCTGATAAGTCAGCTATATGGTTTGAAATTACACAGTTCAATTTCAGAGACTAAGAGTTGTAAATTGTGGACGTGCACAGATAAGAAGTGGAAACTAATACACACTGATCCAGAAAAGTACATGGAGAATAATGATAGTTACCATAATGTAAATATAGATTGCCTGTATAATACTGCTGCCATTCTTTTTGTGGGGTGGGTGTGTTGGCAGGAGATATATACAGCAGCTGGATAATTTTTTTCTGTTCCTGTTACTGAAGAGGACTCTGCTGGATAATGTCTCTAGGTTTGGACATTGTGTTTTTGAAAGATACTGATAAATCGTGAGGGAAATTAGTAGAAGGCAGTGGGAATGGTATTAGGAAAAAAGATTTATGAGAAAAGATTAATGGAATTAGGTTTCCTCAATCTAGAAGAGTGGTGATAATTGAGGGATTTAGACAATCTTCAGCTGAGTAAGGGATTCTCAAATGGAGATGTGTTCTGCATTGTCCTGAGAAGCATAGAGAAATATCCTTGTGAAAAAAAACGAGTAGTGGTTTTGTGTTGAGTAAGAAATATAGCTGAAACTCCATCTGTGTTAGCTCGTAATAATCTTTGGTTCTCAAAGTATGAACAGTTAGCTTGATTTTTTGGTTTTTAATGAAACGTAAAAAGAAGAAGTAATCAGTTAAGATCAGTTCTTCATCCTTTGCCCATTTTCATTATCTCTACTGCAGTGTAAATCACTGCCACATTTTTACTTAAAATATTAGAAAAATTAATGGCTTCTTAGCCCTTGGCTTCCTGTTTCAGATTTCTGGCAAGTGGTTGTCAATGTTTGGATCAATCTAAGCTAATTGGCTTAGTAGTAAATCAGTGGTTTAGCATTAATCTGCATTAAGGTAGCATCGTTTAGAGCAATTCACCTCTTTAGGGTTCGCCTCTTTAGGGTTCTCTGCTTCTTCTCCTAAATTCTTTGTTATCTGTAATCCCATAAACAAGAACAAAATTGCAGTTCCTACTGTTAGTAGGTGGTAGCTAGAAAGATGAGCTAAAACAGCTGTAAATTCAAAAAAATAATGAAAACCTTGTGGTTTCTTCCGTGGTGTGTAAATAGGCAGTAGCAGCAGTGTGAAGATTGTTCAGGGAAACTGAGGCACAGATGTCCCCTGCTCTGTAACTCCATAATCCCAACAGGTGCTCTGGCTGGAAAGGGCACATTTTGGCTACACTGCCCCGGTGTTGTTTGCAGGGAGTCCTGCTTTTGTTCAGTATCTGATGGAGACTTCCTCCCTCGTGTCCGTCATCTGCAGTTGCATAACCTTGGTATTTGAATCAAACAGCCTGGAGACAAATGCCGTCCCCTTCCTGGGCAGGGTTGCAGCAGGACAGCAGGGGTGGCTCCTCTGCAGCGCTGCAAGGGGCAGGGGAGCGGGGTGCCCTCTGCCTGTGCTCTGGGGTGCTCAGAGCCAGCACAGCCTCCTGCAGGCAGGACGGATTCAGGTAAATCTGAAATGGAAGCTGCTTTCAAGCTGAAAAAGTGCTAGTCTTTCTGACAGTGGGTAAAATACTGGTGGCATTGGGGTGGGAAAAAGAGAGGTAGAAATTGCTATTTCTTCTCCTCTGAAAGCTGTTCCTTGGGCTTGCTCTGCTTATCCAAAAGGTGAAATAGTGGGAAAATTTCCAAGCAGAGAGAAAGGCATAGGAAATGGCCATTCTCACTCGCTGCAACTTTGACTTTGTGGCATGGAGGAATAGGAGTGAGAGAGAAGTTTGGTATCTGGCTTCTCTTGCTTCATCCACTCCCATACATCTGTCTTGCACTGGTTGAGGAAAAGATGAATATTAACAGGTACTGGCTTTTCCTCTCCTTTATGCCTGAGAGGTGGGGGTGTCACTAAGTAAATTTTTGTATACAGGGACCTTAAAAGTGGCTCTTAGTTTGAGATACTTGGTTCATCTCTGTGGTCAAATAGTTAACGGGAGGAGAAGGGAAGAAAGGGAAGCAGGAAGGTTCTTCACCCAGATCATGCAGACACAAGGCAGCTGAGAGAAAAAGAAGACAATGTTAGAAAGGGTGATTGTGATTACAGTTTTTGCATTATCCTGCTTTTGATATTTCTAGTTATTTTCCTTTAGAGAGCAAGTCTTCATGGTGGCATGCAGAAACATGTGGAAACAGGGGATGTTCATCATTAGTTTGTTGCCATGTGAATTGGATGGTGCAGCTGTCTGTGTGGTTTTCAGTGTAAAACATAGAGAGGTTAAACTGCAAAATGCAAAAAACAGAAACCAAATTATCTTATCAATATACATCAGTACTTGGAAGATACCATTATTTTTGGTTTTTAAGCTGGCAAGCTCTTCTTTAAAATATGTGACTCTGTGGACCAGCAGCAAAATAGCTTTTACAGTTATCTTTTAGAAATTCCATTTGGTGCAGAAGTTGGAATCAGTTATTACTACTCTTGTATGTCTGCTTAATACTTTTATGATGATCCTACTATTGAAATGGAACAACAACAAATAATTTAAGAAAAAGGTTCAAATATGTTAAGCTTTTCCATGCTGAAACAAGTGGCCTCCCTAGCTAGTAGATAAAATCACAGCCACAAATAGAAAAATTCCAGAAGCTGCAATGAGGTGATAAAAATTTATTTGCTGTAAAATCTTATTTGAATATATTAATATTACACTATGTAGCCAAATAGTGTCTACTTACACTTTTAGCTTTCTTTGAGGTCCTCTGTGGTTCATTTGATGGGACACTGGACTGGCAAACACTTGTTGGGAGAGACACATTTGCAGGACAGATTTAGGTACTTCTTTTGAAAGTCCTATTTGTAGTTTAGTATGGAATCAGAAGAGGAGGAATTTGTCATTGGGAACAGTGACAATTGATTAGTCCTTGATGTAAGTGTGGTTTGAATCCAGTGTCCACGTGGTGGATTGCCTCATCTGCAGGGACCATGGACTTGTGGCCTGCTTTGCTGAATGTCGTGTTGTTGAGGCACACACCAAAGGCTGGTGCTTGGTGGAGAGACTGTCACATCTCTCAGCACTGCAAAACAAGGAACTTATTGCTTTACTCTGCAAATCAACTGATTGGCAGGAAGCTGCTTCGATCTGGTGTTGCATGGACCTCTCAGGGAGAAGTTCTTT